>JAQGAZ010001088.1:0-36781 GCA_034692225.1 Polydesmus complanatus | reverse complement strand
TCGATGGGTCGACACGTCCACACTATTGAGGATAATGTGGACTAGTCGAAAGTAAAAAATGTCGAATGGGAATTGTCTGCCGACTTTTGTCGGTCGACCATTCGACCTATATCTGGACGCACCTTTACGGAAGGTTAGCCCTCAGGTGGTCTCTTTATCTGCTGTGTCAGCTTCTGGTTCTGCTTTTTCACCCCACTTGGTTTTTCTCTTCCCATTCGAAGAGAGAACGCATGTTGCTTACTATTGTTGTTCGCGCTTTCGTCTGCAAAACATACAATCCGAAACGCGATCGTAGATGAAATTGCAGATAATAAAAATAAAATCTTTTCGGAAGTTCGTTGATTTTCATCATAGGAGAGAGATTAAATTTTTTTTTTTTTAAATAATATAATATTAAAAAAAGAAAAAAGTTAATCGAAATATGTGCGTTTTGCAAGAGCATTTGGTTTGTTTCGATGAGGGAGATTTGATGAGAATTGCGTGCTGTAGGGACAGGTGCTTCAAGATGGGTTGTTTTTAGATTGTAATAATTATATATATATTTTTTTTACATGAACGAATGAATTCGTTATGCCATCAACTACCGATTATTCCGTGTTCTCGCGTACTTCCGGTTTGATAAAGTTTGGAACGGATTTGATTTCGCGAGAATAACATCGTGAATTACCCGCGATTTACGCATCCAACGGCGGTACATCCTAGTTTTTTCCTCTTATTAAATCACGCTCAAGATTTTGATAAGGCGGTTTGCTCGTAAATAAAGTACATATCTGGATTCGTTATGAGATTTTTTTTTTTACGTCGATTTATATTTATTTAGGTTAAAAGTACCTAACTATACCAGGCTACAGGTTTTATCTTTTCGTTTCGTTCGAAAAAATAATATTATAAATCACGCGATAGGAATTTTAAATGTTATTGAAAAAAGATAGAAGGAAAATGAAAAAAAGGTCTAAAAAAAGAAGGTTACATATAGCCAATTTAATGTTCTTATTTAAATACGTTTTCAATAACCTTGCGAGTGAAATACAGTATGCTTTATTAGTAATTTATTCCCATTTTCTCCTTTTCATCTTATATTATTTGACCTCTATGCAGCATTTTAGCATAAAACTCGCTGTAGAAAAATGATGGAAAAAAAATTCACATGCTTTTTTAAGTTTTCCGTCACCTTTTTTTTTTCTTTTTTTTCTGCTTTAAATTGCCATTAGTACTACAAGAAAATTTGCGAAGGTTAATTTAAAATCAAGGGCGTCATTCTTTTTGAATGACGTTATCGTTATGTGCGCTGTTTAAACGTAAACATTAATTAATTTGACTTAGAAAAATATGACTAATTTCTATTTAAAAATGCAGGTCATGAAACGCTCGGCGCCAAAATGGGATCAATAATCTTATTTAGTCGTCGTGTTCGCTCGAACAATATGGAAGCGTTGGACATTTTTGATACGCTGAAAATGGGGGAAACGAGATTATTTATAATGCATTTGAATATAAAGTTTGCTATGCATGTACAATGCATGTAGACGCAGACTTCATTTATCAGTTTAAGCTAACATAATACCGTACTGTACCGGTACCATTCTTTTTGTTTTTGTTTTTTTGAAACAGTTGTTTGAAAATTGGAAATGCAGGTTTATATGAGTGTTGCAAAAATAACAAAATCATCTAGTGAGTGTGTAACACTTTTAATTTGTACAGTAGGCTATGTACTGTACATGTGGGCAAGTATCCGTTGATTTTGAGATGTACAGGATGTCACTTTGACAGAAGACGCCTGGATAATATTTTTAGAAGAGCGAAATGCACATTGAAAATACTGTAATTCGTGTGCAGGAGAGTGTTTTCTCAACAGAAGTCATTAATCATCTGATTGTAACTTCAACTTGCGCGTAAATAACAATTGAAATTTTTTGAGCTAAATTATTATTTTTAGAAAATGGACAAATTTACCTTTTTTCGAACATACATTAGCTTGTTTTAATTATTACCGGTATTTATAGGAATGTTTCTTCCACTAGAAACTTAAAAATCATTAGTTGTAGCGCTTAACCGTATTTCAACTAAAATAAGGTTCTCTCTAGTACGCAATTTTAATCTTAAGGCTGAATTACTTTTTAATTATTATTATGAATAATTTTTCCGACTTATAATATTTCGAAATTCGGTCTCGGGCAAAGAAAAAGGAATGGAATAAAAATAATACTTAATTATATGTAAATTTTAAGTAAATGCATGTAATTGCTTTTCAAGGCTATGGCCGGTGTCCAAACGGAAAACTGAGCATGATTTAAGCTTAAAATCGATGAGTATTCTAAATGAAATGCATTTATTTACAAGTTATTCTTAATCCGTAACCATGAACTTTTAACTTTAGGCAGCCTTCAATACCGATATTAACCAAAAAGAAAGTTGATATTCTGGCTCGTATTGGCAATGAAGTTGTGATCATAGTGATTAGGGTGATTGAGATGATCCTAACGTGTTCATGGCACGCGGATTTTCATTTAACATTAAGAATACGTGTGCGAGACAGTTTAACATAAAAGTTATGGACGAGCTAACTCTTAAGTGAAACTGCAAATTCAAGGCAGTACATGTACCGGGTGTCCGAGATATTTTTAGCCAATTTCAGAAAGCTTTAAATTCTGAAAATATTTAATTTATTGATTTTTTGAAATAATTATGCATCTGTTAGACAAATAATTGAGACAGAAATTTGCGGATGTATTTTGCGGATCACCAATGATGGCCTCATACAGTGGGACGCTCGTAACATCGCTGTTTTATTACAGTAGAGGATCGATTATCCGGACTCGACTTAAAAATAAAATAAAAATGGGGAAAAAAAGGCGTTAGAACCATCGTGATCTGCATTGTTTTTAACATTACTTCTGTTTTTGTTGTATGAATTTGCATAGATTAATGTATTTTAGTGAAATTCTTTTATCTGAACGATCCTTGTCAACAATAATAGACCGGATGATCCTAGTTCTACTGTACGTTGCGCTATTGTTATACTGATTCATTAGCGAATTTTTAATTAGGCCATGGCCTCGGGGCGGTATATGTATTTGTAGGGATGGCCCAAACCGCAAAAAGTGCCAAATTTGATAATTTTCATAAAATAATTAGGGTGCTTGAGATAATTCTAAGGTGCTCATGTCACGCGCGTTTTCATTTAACATTAAGAACGCGTGTGTAAGTATCATTTACTGTTTTCTTCGTCAAATTTGATCATTTTAAGGACGGCAAAATAATTTGGCCTTAGGGCGGAAAATTTTCGAAACTCGCTTCTGTACTACTTTTTTTTACAAGAGGATTAAGTGCCTTGGATACAGAAACGTAAAAAAAACAAACAAGGCCAATTTCTTTTAGTTTACTGCATTTATTTAAAAAAGATATGTATACTAAAAACACTTTATAATATATTTCCTATCTAAAATGGCGCACAATATGAATCTTTACACTTGAACAAACCGAAGTTGACCAAAGATATCTCGAACATTCGTTATTATTATTATTAAAAATGAACTAAAATGAGGCATTAATTCATATTAAATAATATACGAGTATTTTAACGCGTCACAACTCATAACCGAAAACATCAGTGCATGCAATGGGTATCTAGCTTATACAGTAGCTTTTAGCGTATAGGCTATTACTACGGTAAAACATGATCGAACTCTCTACAGAGACATTTGCTGAGTACAGTACATGCACTGCATTTGGAAAACGTCACAGCACTAACAAAAGAAAATTTTCGGACGAAGAAAAAGTTCATAAGATTGCTGATTCGGACTTGTATTACGTTTTCGGTGCGTGGCATTAGTTTGCTAAATTTGAGTGTATATAGTTTGAGGCAATTCACGCATTCGCCAGGGAGTTCATTGTCGTCGCAAGATTCCGTTTTCTTCTCCGGACTCGTTGTCACCCCGCTATTGTCAGCTGCTTTTGGAAAATGCTTGTATCATAGATTGCCATCCCAAGGCGAGATCCAGGGTCTCTGAACAAGATTATGCGAGGCGCATATCTTGGACCGGTCTAATCCGTGTCCGTTTAGAACGCGCACGCGTCTAATGTCAAACGTGTGCATCAGGGCGACGTAATTAGTTAACAACGTTGACGTCAATGACGTGTACATTATCCTACACGCTTTTTAATTAAAAACTACAGTACTATCATAATGAAGGTTTTAAATCGTTAAGAGAGTTTGTGATTCCCCTTTATATTTAAAAAAAAGTGTTTATTAAAAGATTCAAGGATTTTTCATGCCGTTTATCAATGTCATCAACATTCTTTTTCTTGTTTTCTGTTTATCTTTAATCTTTTTTTTTTTATATATACATGTATACAGTACTTCTTCTATAATATTATTTTCCATTACCGGTATAATTTATTTTTTTGAATTGCTATTCCGATTTGAATACTATATACACTATAATCGTTACATCATTAAAAGTTACTACACGCTTATTAAATAATTGTTCATTTTATTTTCTAGGAAACGCTGGTGCAATATGAATGTCGGTGATGCAACACCTGAAAGTTGGGGTGAGTAAACCATTTTTTATCTGTCTTTCACATCAAACGCGATTTATAATTATTATTAACAAACTGGTTAAATACGCCTGTTATATTTACATGCAATTAATTACACGCCAGTTAAACAGATGTACAGTATTGATAAACGAAATGTAACATTTGATGAAGCGAGATGTTTCAAGGAAAATTGCATTAGATGGGAAAATGTAATTTGTAAAGTACAATTCGGTGAATTTTGGGATGTTTGAGATACTGTACTTTGTGACTTTTCGAATGCATTTAAGGATATCTTGCGGGAAGTGGGAAATGTATCCAAGGATAATAAAAATATGCATTGAATAAAAAAATGGACTTTTCTAGCTAATACTGTACTGTATAGTATAAAAAAATAATATTCTAATGTATTGAGAATATCGATTTTTTTTTAATTCAAGAAACAATTTATTTGAGTGTCTTTCAAGCTCTTATTTTGTCTATCGATTATTTTTGCGTTGCGTTCAGTATTAAAATTCAATGGCTTATTTTTTTTTTTTCCAACACTCTACAAATCTTGGTAAATGACAGTAATGACTCCTAGTCCCCACCGAAGAATGGTTATTATAATTGAGGTAGGGAAAATCTTCGTCAAATTAAGTGAGCGAACTATGAGCAGATGTTTTTGGAACCTTGAACAAACCAGTATAACTATATTTTTTTTTTATAAAGGGAAGAATAATAATTCTCTATAGTTAGGATAGTGAATGAATGAATTTGGTTGACGAGCAGGATACCTAGTGCGAGTAGAGGGCTCCACCCTGCCACACGAGCCCCGAAGGTGGAGGCTGTTGCAAGGCGCGAGCCTTTCTTTTATTTTCTTTTCTATTATTTTCTTTTTTTTTTTATATATTCTTAAGGAAGTAATTTAATGGCGCAAGAGTGTTCCAGCGTGTTTGGGTTGTTATTGCTGCTGATGGCGTTGATAGAGTCGAGACCGGTGAAAGCTCGGTGCATTGTGGGAAGCTGCGACTAATTAGCAGGTGATAGAGCTCCAGATTGCTTTTACCTAAGCATAGTAATTCATGTCAAGGTGTGACCTTTTTTTAAGAAAACACCTGCCGTTCTTGTTGATGCTCTAACAAAGAAATTCGCGTGGCCGTAATGCTCTCTCATTTAGAGGGGTGGAGAAGGTGGGGGGCGGCTCCCCTTCGGCGCCGAGGATTACCTTTTTTATTACCGTTTCTTATGCAGATGCAATTAGACGTAAGACACACCATCTGCCGTTTACCCTACTAACGAATTGAATGGAAACAAAACGTCACTCAACGTCTTTTTCTCCTTTGTAATAATAATTATTTCGTAATACATTTATGTCATATGAAAGATCGCACAACATTATTTTATCCTTTATCGCTAAGCTTCTCCGTATCGGTAATCACGTCACTTTTAAAGGAAGAGAAACTTTGAGGTCACGAAAAACATTTTTCTGTTAACCGTATTATTCTCTCTTAACGTCAACATATCTTTGCGTTTTACTTAAGTTGGGAGCCCAGGAAACGATTTTTAATTATTTTGAGGGCCAACAAAACTTATTTAGACTTTAATTTATATAAAACGCAATGCTATTTGCTTTAAAAAAATTTGACGATTGTCGTATTTGGATCTGTTTTGTGTTATAAAGTGGTTTTAAATCATTGCATACGTAACTTTTACAGAGCCTGAACTTTTGTAGTCTGGTATAATCCGTATTTCGATTACTGTAGAGTTTCCCAGAACTTGTTTGTGTAACTAACAAAATTATTAATTTGCCTTGGATATAAATCTCTTTTTCGTATTTTGGAATGGAAACTAATTTTTTTTTTTTTTTTACTTTTTTTTGCGAGTGCAGTTGAACTTCGATTGTCCTTCCGGTTTGGGAGCGTGTACTTGTCGGATAAGTAAAATAAAACCCCCACAAATTTTGCGAGGTTATATTACAGTATACTGTATTATTTTTATCATGTAAACGTAAAATGCGGATGACATTTTTTTTTTTTTAATTTTAATTGCAAACTAAATTTGTTTTTTAAGAAGAATACACTTGAATTCGTTGATACTGTACATGCAAAACATAGATTACGGCGCAAATTATGCTACAAATGGGATGACATCACTGACACAGATAGCTGACGTAATCAAAGTACGCGCTGATGATTGACTTGGATTTAAAAAATAATTAGCAAAGGATTGTTGCCATATTTGCTTTAAGGGCGTTATAATATACATGACATTACGTAAGGAAGAGTTTAAAGTTATAGGACGGTACGTGAAGGGCTGACGTACAAGCTTAGGTTCGTAGTAATCACTCACTAGTCAAACGGTGAGCTGGAAGGGTCTTTGAAATCACGTTTTAGAGAAATTCTTTTCACCGTTTGCACCTGTCTCTGATTTGAATGAAAAGAAGTTGCGACGAGCACGAGCTTGTTTACTTTTATAATGTGTTTTCGCCAACTGCTTTTAAGTTCAGGTGGGTTGTGATGGATTTAATAATATTTAATGAGAGTATATTGAAGAAGGAAAAAAAGAAAGAAAATGAGAGCGCAGGGCCATTTTGAAATGGTTGCCTTACATTTTACCTTGAAAGACTAGTAGTATTTGTTTAACATTATACAGTATACATCAGCAAACTTATATCGCAAAGTAAGAATAAAATAAAAATCCGTTTCTATTCAATATGCGAAAAAAAATATTTTTTCTAAAAACCATTAACATCAAAAACATTTTAAAAACATCTATTTTAAGTATTTGTCATTTTTATTGCTTTATTTTTTTATTTTTTTTTTTTTAAATAGACGCAGCACAAGTAACTTAAATTTTTTACGAATACTGTACGTACATGTATATTGAACTATATTTTTACGTTGCATAGCGATATCATGTTATGCAAAAATTAAAGTGAAACGTTTCATATATCATTAAATTAATTTCAGTTTTATTATTTAAAAATGTTAAGAGTGAAGTCAAATGGCAATTTTATCTACACAATGCCATACGTGTTCATTCAATTTATTTGCTCGTTAAAATCAAATAACTTTTGAATAAATTGAGAATAATAATTAGGCTACTTGGAATTTTTAGTTAACATTTATTTGGTTTGCTGCTTTCAATTATCTATAAGTGACTTTAAATATAAAAAAAAATCTTTGCAATCAAACAGCATTTAAACTAAATGACAATAATTATTTTAATTTATTATTACGCTTTGAAATACAGTATAATATTATAAGTAATGTTAAATTAGCTTTAGTCTCAAATATCAATAATTATTTCGCCTTATTAAGGTGCAGGTCGCTTTTTTCTCTCACTGAGGGTTCGTTTTGTTTCGGTACACCGTGTATTAAATTTTTTTTTTTAAATAAAAAGTATCGGTATTGAATATAAAGTTTGTTGTGTTTTTTTTGATGACGTAATTTTAAAACATTTGCTGATGTGATAGCTAAGGATGAAAAGTATTTGATTTGAAACTGATTTTATCATATTTTTTTTTTAAAACATTTCTTATTTACTTTATGTTTTGGATATTATTGTTATTTTGCCCTGGTGTTTCTGTTGAAAATGTTTGGTTCTAAAAGATAATGAAGCAGTTGAAGAGCGAGTTGATATTAAAAAAGCAAGGGGCTTTTATGAAGTTATAATTTTAGTATTTCGAATGAGTAGTTTTTATTTTCGTATAAACATATCCATATTATTTAAACAGCGGGATCTAAAGCGGTCCTTCTTATGCAAATTTCTCGCCAGCTTTCCACTCGGAATTGTGGAACGTTAAATACTTAATTTAGATTTTCCTAGCTAAAACCGCGTACGCATGGCTGAGTGTGCTCGTAAGTGTTGTTTGTATGCCAAACCCTTAAGTCTTTCACGTTTAATATTTTGCAATAGTTTACCATATATTTTTTTTACTTGCTGAAAACAGAAAGCAAGCGGCAATTTATAGACGTTTTACTCTACAGTATATTACGCTCTGTTTTGAATAAAACAAAAATGGGGGTTTTTTTAAAATTGTTTAACATTATTCCTTGGTTAAAATTTAAACTTTGGTTACCGAATAATTAATAAGAATAATTACTTGTATTTACCTGATTATTTTAATGCTGTCTGAGCTGTCTTAATATTTAATTAAAGTTTTTTCTTATTAAGAATTTTTGCTAGACAAAAATGCCTGCTTATTTTTTTTGCATTTTATTTTTTTTTTAAAGTTAATGCGTTGTGAATATATTTTATGCCTCAGGTGGTTAATCGCACGATTTTTATATATTGAAATATAAAAATGATGTGCTGCGAGTTATCTTCTAAACTTTATAAAATTGACGGTACTCTGCAGTAAACATAATTTGCATGCAAATTGTAATAAGATATTTTGAGTGATAAAAATTGTATAATAAATACATTTTCATGCAGGAATCAATAAATAATGTCTCATGATTGTCAGAGGTTTTCGTTCGTGCTTTAAAATATTAAACCATTTTAGCGTCTTCATCAAAATTTGATTATAGGGGCATTTTTACCAAGCATATTAATCGTATCCGGTACACACTATCAGCTGTTTGATCGTTACGAAGTTATACCTTTTTGCTCGAATCATTATTAAAATTTTTCAAAAACATACCGGTACAGTAGTTTTAAATTGTGATTGTTTAAAAAAAAAATGTATTTAATTCCACTCAAAAACCAAAATAATTGTGAAAATTCTAACATGCATTTAAAAAAAAAACTTAATCAAGCAACTTTAAATTCGTTACTCACGTGATCAATAGCGTTTTATCATTACCGTAATTAGATAAAACGTTATGTTAACAATTTTGTGATTTTGCCCTACAATCTACAACAAACCGTGACCCAAGAGCTTTTTTTTTAATTTCGAATGTTCACTAGCATAATGTTATTTATACAGTAACTCGATGCTTTTAATCATTTTTAATGTTATTTTTGAAATATTTTAGGAACCTCCGATGCTGAAATGTCACGCGATCTTTGTGATATTTTTCGATGTTTTTCCCCCGAATGCGCTACATGTTTTTAATTACGCGGAGAGCTAAGCTACGGGTTGATTACTCGGATAATTTCTTCGGTAAACATTTGAAAGTGTATCAGGAGTGGTTCGGCACATAACACAATTCTACTTGGGCTCAAAATTTAATTTGATCTTGTATGTATGTGTGTGCGTGTGTGTGTGTGTGTGAGTGTAGTGTGTATAATTATTACACACCTTGCAAAGTAGACTGTATAAAGTGAACGAGTTGCCGGAGTGAATGAGAAAGTTGATGGCGAGCGTGAAATTATTACGTGTGTTAATTTTCAAAGCAGATATACGAGATGGAATAAATGGATGTGGGGTGGCGGAGGGACGAGAAGAGAGGGTAGTTTTCTACTCATTACTTATACACGAATTAATTAAAAACTAGCAATGAAAATTGTGAATAAACGTGCAACCACGTCGCTATATTTTGATTTACTGTATATGTTAGCCTATATTATGTTCGCTAATGTATTTTCCATGGCGAGCCAGGTTTTTAATGGTTACCAACACATAACCTTATTATCTATTTATTTATTTTTAATTAGAAATTTTTTTTTTAACTTTTTCACATGAAATTATTTCTGTCAACTTTTACTTTTTTATTTATAGTCATTTTGTTTATTTGATTGAGGAGGGTAATGGGTGAGGATTTATTTCCGGCTTTGGGGTATACATTTTATTTTCATTTTGATATTGTTTCCGAATAATATCATATTATTTAAATGTAGTTGTTGGTGAAAGATCTGCAGAGTTGTTGTGATGAATTTGAGGCTAATCAGGTGAAACGGTAACATAAAAATGGTGACATCATTGCAGCCAAGTGGCTTTACTTTTGGCAAGAGGAATAGTGGGGTGCAATATAATTTAATGTCTAGGAATATTATTGTGATTCTGTAAAGAAAAGAAATGTTTTAATATTTACCTTAAATAGCATTAGATTATTTGTTTTTCTTCATTCAAATGAGGGGGGTGCGTGAATACAATGCAACATTTGCATTGCGTGAATCGAAGGTATAAAAGACTATAGAGTTATTACAATGTCATCAAATGAAAAATAAGTCTGGAACCATTATTTGGTATAGAATTCACTACCCTAAACGGTTACTATTTTATAATTAATTTGTTTAGCGTTATTTTCAGAAAGCGCTTGAAACTATTGTATTTAAAATGCTACTTAAAATAATTACAGTTTAAAATTATTATTCAACAAATTTATTTTTTTTATTAAGCAATACATTTTCAAAGTTAGACTATATTTTTTTTTGTTATTATTGTTATTATGCAAATATTTATTCGATTTAACTTGATCCCATTTCACCAAATGCGTATCGATTGGGAGAGCTTACCAATAATTTAAATTTTTCTATTTGCATTTTAAAAATAAAGCAATTTTTTTTCTCAGTACACCAACTCGATCTCCATTTAATGCTTAATAATATGAAAATTTTTGCGTGTAACCGCTACACTATACTATTTGTGTGTACTGTATACGGTATTTTTTTTTTAATGCTTCACTCGTATTTCGCGCAGGGAGCAAGCATACAACGTCTCCCGGTTTATTGGAGCGTAAATCCTATTAGCGTTTGTATGCATAAAATATTAAGTACCGAAATCAATTTGGTCGTAGTAATAATCACTAATCTCATCTATTCTCAAAGCTCTTTAGTCTTAAAATGTTTGGGAATACGTATAGGCATCTTCTGACGCCGGTGCAACGATTCGTTTTCAAAGATTATAATCTCGGTCGTATTAGAACTTTGTACGACGATTTCGAAAAATAATAATAATAAAGCAGTTTCGATTCAGCCGTGTTAAAGCAGTATTAAGCATCGTTTGGTTATTACTCAAATTTTGGTCGACGGCAATGGGAGCGAGCGCCTTGTAATATTCGCATAATGAGTGGCTGGCATTTTGTAAAAAAGACGTCACAACGTAATGCTCGCGCTCGTAAATTTACACTTGCGATAAAACGCAATCTGCAGGCTAAAATTTATGATTGCTAAATTAGTCGGCAAAGTCTTAAAAGAATTGCGACGTCATAATCATTAAAGAAAAGAATGTAACTCTCAACATTACATTTTTTTTTTTTTTGGATTTAGATTTTATTTGAATAAAGACTGAAGATTAAGTTTTCTAATTTAATAAATTTAAAGCTGATTGGGTTTTTTTTTTTTTTTTTGGAATGAAATTTATCTGAACACATTATTTAATTTTAATGACTTAATTATAATATTAAAAATGCAAAACTTATCTATGCCAAAACAATTTTAGAATTTTGATGCATTAATAATTTATTAATTCCGTCATTTTGAAAAGGGAACAACGCATTAATTTTTTGATATGAAAGTAATGTGGACTTACTGGACAATATACATTATTTTTATGTAAAAATAATATTAAATTTTGGGTTATTTAAATGTTGCTAACGAAAAAATTAAACCATTGTTATTTTTCAACATTTCACGCAAAAAGGCAACCTCTTTAATTAGAAATTTTAATTATATTAATATTACTTATAACCATAAATCGATAGATAAATGGGTGTAGTCATCCCTGAAAATATTTTAATCCAAATATGCAGTTTTACGTATAAAAAACGATTATTTTGCTTCTAATAGATTTCATTTTTAAGTGAAAAAAAAAATATTGAATTTTATTTTGCAAGTTTAAATTTATTTTTAAATTATTTAAATATAAAATGCTTACATTGTGCAACCCTTAATTTTTACCACATCGAACTTGCATTTCTTTTTAAAAAAAAAATAATAACATTAAAAAAAAAATAATAACATTTAAAAAAAAAAATAACTTGCTAGTAACTTTAATTTTTATTTTACATGTACTAACATAAACATGCAGAAAAAAAGCAGAACTACGAGTATATTCCAACAATTAGTGACGAAATACGTTTTTGTCGATTTTTTTAAAAAAAATTGATTTATTGGAGATGTTCTCTTTTCAAAATAACTCTTTCAATTACTGTATTATTAGAATAGTCATCGTAATTTTATTAGTAAATAATTGGCTGCTGAATGACTTCAATTATTATATTTTGCATTTTGTCATTTTTTTAAAAAAAAATATATATAATGATTCGAACAGTTTATTATGGTTGCCTGACAAGCATAAACAATCGAATTGACCATCCTTCTTATTCGTAATTATTATTATTGTTGTTTTGGCTCGATCATTATACATGCACGCGTATTCGTAATGACTTTCGGAAAGTCTTGGTTGAGCGAGCGATGACAGAGATGAATCTTGCCTCCAATAATCTAATCACAAACCGCGCAATTATTTATTCATTCATCTGGTCCAACAACCACGTTGAACCAAATTTCTCCGTCTTGTTGATATGGGTTTAGAGGACAAACAACCTGATGACGTCACGCTTTACAATTGTTTTTGCGGGCTTTGAATGAGGGTCACAGGTGAGTCGGAAATGAGTAAATGAGAGTGATTTTTTCTTGTTGTTGTCTCTATATTTTTTTCTCCCCATTTTGCGTTATCTTTACAAGTCCCTGCATTTTTTTTCCTTTCAGTTTTCGTTGAGGGATAGGTAGAGAGGGAGAGATAAAAAGAAAAGAAAAAACTAAGAAAGTTGAAGAAGGGAATCTTATTATTGTATAGATTTGTTTTTGCTCTTTATTCACCGGAAGTTTGGCGTCCTTCTCCAACCCTTTTTTTTTATGATTATTCTTTACTTAACGTTTGATCCTTCACTTTTTATTCACTTGCCGTGTTGTTGTTTTTTCTTTTTCTTTTTTTCATTCTTTTCTTTTACCTTTCTTTTTTTTTTTTTCGCTTTGGTTTTTTTTTGTGTGTGTGTGATGGGAATGACTCCGCCATGTTTTATGAGCCGCTAACGCCATCTATCGGCAAACGTCGACACTAAAGATTGAAAAGCGAGTCATTAAATTTTTAGTTGCATAAATGTCGATCAATAAAGTGATAACATTAGATTCGGAATTTTGACGAAGGAGACCTCATTAAATTTTGATAACCCATTTCCTTTTTATAATGAACGTGCATTTTTTTTTCTCTCTTTCCTTGTCTTCTTATGATACTTAGCCTTTACTTTCGCTCTTCATATCATTTTATATCCATTAATATACCCGTAGGTAAATTATTATTTGGAAAGGAGGAAAGACCTTGCGTTTAATTAGCCTCGAAGATATATTTTATGGATTAAATGTACCTGTATGTGTAATCTTTGCTGGAGGAAAAAAAAAAATAATTATTGTTGTGTGTACGTGTATTCCAAACCTTAACAAAGTTTATGGCTTTTAAACCCTCAAAAGATTTAGAAAATTGTGTAAAAGCAAATCGAAAGGAGCCCATTATTATTTTGGGAGTTCATCAGGAGGTTTTTTATTATCATTTGTAGTAGCTGCGTTCATTTAATCAAGTTAAATATTTGAAGCCAGGACAAAATTAATATTCCAGGCAAAAATTTAAAATGCTGACGTTAAAAGCATTTCAAACAAACAAATGAAAATGTGAACTATCGTCTAACGGGTATTCAGAAATTCATGGACAGTTGAACCACCTGGCATCAATCATAAGTCATTGAACGTCCTTTTTTTTTTTTCTCGATATTTTTGTCTTTAATTAGTATTTTTTTTGTATATTATCCTTAAGTAATTATTGTTTGTCATGCATTAATAATTATTATTTAGAAATCTATTAATAAAAATTGTAGTTGCATGCAATACTGTATATTGAGTGTCAATGCAAATTAATTTTCTTAGGGTTTTTAAACTCACAAGAAGGATTAGAATCATAAAATATGATTGGGTCATTGTTTTCTATTTAAAACGATTCAGATAAAGATTCAAATCAAACGAATTTATGGACCTGCTCGTGGGCACTTTTGAAAAAATAAAAAATAGTTTAAGTTTTGATCTGGTTTTCAAAAGAGTCGTAATTAAATCATTTTGTAAGGATCAAAAGTGTTAAATTAAGGTTAAGTTGTTTAATTTAGATAAAAAAAATTGCACGGCAGCAAAATCTAAACATGCCTATTATTCTTTTTTGTAAGGTTGTACACCGTATAGGTAAAATGGAGTAGGCTAAGTACATTGTGTAAGTGCTGTACATGCATTGAATATTATCACAGCGAATATCATAATATACACGGCGATTCAGTACAAATTAAGTCAAACGTTGACTGCTAGTCTGCTTAATTTTAATTTTATGAACAAATATTTGTTAAAACTTGACCTGTATTTTATTTAAATTTTTAAAATCATTTGGTTTTTACTTTCTGCTAAAAAAAAAACACAAATTTTGTTATCCAATCTAATGAAGTTAAAAAGACTTCATATAATTATATAATATCAGAGTGCTGAAATCAAGGCATTAGAGAATACAGTACAGTATTAGGTGATTTATATGAAATCAAGTTTGGCTTACTTTTTATTGAACTACCGCGTAATATTTTGGTAATAAATTTTGAATATATTTTTCTTTGCATCTATTATAGATTCTATAGTCTAGTCTAAATCATTCAATATTTATGAAAAATGATTTATAGCCTTCTATATTTACTCAATTTTTTTTTTTATATATAATTACACCGTATAATATTTCAAAAAATATTTCTAAAGCGCACAAATCATTTTATTTTCATTCTCAAATTTCAGTCTGTTTAAATTGCTTTTTTTTATATTATTATTTCTTATAATTAAAATGCAGTTTTAATTTTTTCGAAGTAATAATAATTATAATAATAGCTGGCGGTTAATCATTAATTTGTCACCTAACGCAACAAAGTTTACGTAGACGCGCAAAAACGTTAAATATTTCGAGTTGGCAATTTTTATTTTTTTTTCTAGAAACAGACTAATGAGTTAATTGGCGAATCCCCGTAGAGATATTTTAATATATTCATGAAGTTGTTTTTTTCTTTCTTTTTCTTTTTTTGATGCATCATCTGTTGCGTTCTTTTTAATTTGCAAAGAAAGGCGGCAAACGACAGCGCGGAATTTGCAAGCGGTTGACGTCATAATGCAAATACTGCATTATTTATTTATTTGTTATGTCAAAAGGTGAATTAGCTTCGGCGTTGTATTCCTAAGTCGTAAATATTTCCATAATACGCAAAGTATATAAATTTGCGCGAGTTGTCGGGAACGGCAAGGAAAAGCGCGGGAAACGAGAGAAAAGTGGCGCTACCGTAATAGAAGTTAATTGAACCAAACTAAAGAGAGGGGGGGAGTTAAGAAGTACACAGCGAGTAATTCCCCAGTTGAATTCGGGCAACATCTTAATTCAACGTTTCTTATTAAGACAAAAGGCAGACGTTGGAGTAGCAGCAGCAGGAATAGCGTTGTTATGTGTATAAAGCCTATTCGTTTTTACGTGAGGTTTGGCAGGCGAGCCGAAGCGATGGCGTTTGATAAATGATGACCAATGCTCGGAGGACCTTTGGAGTAAATTAAAGGGTTTATTCGTATAAATTACGCCCGGGCACAAAAGTCCTGAGAGGAATTTTTGTCACGACGCTCACCGCTATAGAAATATAAGACGATGAACGGTAAAGTTTAATGAATCGCTCTAGTTTCAATGTGCAATCTGGTTCTTAAACCCTCTACTACAATTTACATACATGTCATGACAACGTGAGCGCGTTTTATCTCCGAAAATGTCAGTCGACGTACATATTCTTAAATTTTTTATATTTAGTTTTTCCAAAATTAATATTTGTGGCTTATTTATTAAATTAAGAATTAAGTAAAAATGTAGTGGGCGTACTATAAAATGGAATAAGTTTATTGCCTCGGAAACGCTCCTAGGCAAAAGTTCCAAAAAAGAAACAACAACGTAGACGGATAAAAAATATTTGGTATAAATACAGATGCATTTTGAGAAATTCTGTAAATGCAATTGTGAGAAAAATTAAATTTGGGGATTGTAGGCATTGTCGAATTAAAGTTATTAAACGGTTTGATCCGTACCGATTCCGTTAAATAAATCTGGGAAATGTTGTTTCAGATTTAATAAACCTAAAATTTTTGTGGTTAAATGAGAAACAAAATTCCTGTAAGTTGAATATTTTCATATACCGTAATTAGCATAAGACTAGTCGCAATTAAATTATTCAGACAGCAGAATAGTGTATTAATTATTATTAATTTTTTTTTGTCAAAACAAAATTGTTTTTAGATTAATATACTGTATATAAATTGTTAAACTGAAGTACAGTATTGTATTTAGAATTATATTTACGATCATGATTAAACCGATTAGGATTTTAAAAGTTTCAAAATTTGAAATGCTGAACTGCTGCAACTAACTCAATAAACACTGCAGGATATAAATGCAGTAGAACTTGGATATAACATCACATCGGTTTGGAAGTCCTTTGGCAATCACATGTATTTCCATTATAAAAAAAAACTCCGTTATTGCCTCAAAGAAGAAAAAAAAGTTAACCTCGGCTATAGCGCCTGAAAAGTACTTTTTTTTTTTTTCAAAATTGGACTAAATTTAATGACTTATTTTTTGTTTCTTCTGAAAACTAGATAAATGGAAAATTATATTTGTATTGCAAATTTAATATTAATTCTGATACCGACACTTTATTGTTTTATTTAATAAAATGCATTCAATTAATGATCAAAAAATATACTTCAAATATGAAATTAACCTTTACTGTATAGTAGTTTTTTTTTTAAATTGCCATTATAACTCAATTACAAAATTAAAAATAACTCGAGGGTATTTTTGATATTAAAATCGCGAGAATCTATTAATCAGATGGAAAATAAAAAAAATAATACTAATATGGAAAATGCGTGTAGTGTAGTTGGCGGTTGATGTTGATATTGTTTTATTTTCCGTTTGAAAGTGATCAAGCTTTTACGCTTTGCTGCTTCGACTTCGTGTACGTGTAGAGAGAAATGAAAAATGTAAATAGAAAAATGTTAACGCTAATGGGTGGTTTTCAACCTACCACCCTACTCAGGCCAACATGCCACCTTGTTTACTATGTTTACCAAATAAATGCATCGTTGCTCTTCTAAGCATCCGTCATGCAATAATGACCGAGTGTAATTTGATGGGCGACGACCAATGCCTGCCTACATTTACATAGAATTAGAGCGATAAGGATTTATTTATGCGCTGCCTTGATGACTCTAGTGCCATCGTGATTCACTAATTATTAATAACAGATTTAATTTGATCTGATAATTACTAGTTGAAAGGCCAAATGTCACGTAATACTGTAAGTCTTTGAGAAACAAACTGTAACATAAGCTCTATTGATTATTAAAGAATAGAAATTTTTACCTTAAAAAAAAAATTGGTCTTATTCCATGGGGAAAAATTAATTTATTGTTTTAATTTATTTTCCCGTTTACAGCTTATGCGTACTTCTTCCAACGATTTTTCAGCGTGAAATATTTTACTGAACTGACAATCTAACGCTTACAAGATGCAATGGGCATCCCTCTGTCCTGATTAATGACCATGATTGTAAAGACTTGCTGAATTTGTAGGTTTCAGCAGCAAGCAAAATATGCAGTAAGCAAAAAAATGGAGTAAATACGGTAATAAAATTTAATTCAGTTTCCAGTTCGAGCTGAAAAGTCGTTCGGAGAACCATGCATTAAGCATAAACACAATATTTATTTTGAATTACTAGCAAAAAATTTGCTGAATTTTATAAGTTTTAGCAGTTAGTCAAAGCTACTGGAGGTATTAAAATTTAACATAGTTATCTGTTTGAACTGAAAAGCGGAATATTAATGAAAATAGATTTACGCGCAAAAGTTAAAACCATATTTCTGTCAAAATAATGTATATATTATTTCGTTAAAATTACGATCGAAGGCTTTTTTTAAAAAAAACTTTTAATTTTGTTATTATTAGCATTAAACTTCAAATTAAAATAATAAAATTTAAAAAAGTATTGTGCGCAGGATTTTGAAACTGTTATTATTATTGACGCGTTTATTTATGCCGTTGAAGTTTTCCAGGGCTCATTCAATCTAAAAGTGTATGTGTGCGCGCGTTGTGTAGCCAACATAATTCGCTCTACTATTGATTAAATATTTATCGTCGTTATAAGTTTGCGAAACTCTAGTTGATTATTGTTTGAGGTCACGCTCTACGCAAATCACCGGAAAACATTTTAATAATTTAACGCGTAATATGATTGTAAAAATGTAATTTAAAGGCTGAGAGAGATACGTGTTTCTACAAAATTTGCGAGAATAACACAAAATAATGTAGTTGGTTTTTTTTACGCGTTTTGCGTATACCAACCGTATTGTGCAAGTAATGTACTGTACACAGTTGTAAAAAGGTTCGGTCAAACACTAACCCAATTGGTTTTCTCTCCACTAGAGTGATAGAGAGTGGGGATTTAATTTAGTAGTGGGGGAGGGGGAGCAAGAGGGTATCAAGAGGATTGAAGAAAAGAAAGAAAAAAAGGGACACGGTTTGATATGTTACACGGAGAGTTCGTAATTTCCACTTTTTATTGAACGACGTGATGGTGGGGGGTTGAAGCTGCACCGTACAAAATTAATTAATTCAACTGAAATTTGTGTTGGTAAAGCTTATTCATCGCGTTTTTCTTTTCTTTTTTTCCAGTGTTGTTATTGTCGAATGATGACTTTTACTCTTCGAAATTAATTGTTTATTTTATTTTTTCGCTATTCTCGCCAACGTTAATCAACTTGGAAAAGAAAAGTTAATAATGACGACGATGAACTCGACTGAAAGAAAAGGGAAAACAACAACAGCATAAAAAAAAAATATAGAATCAATCCTGAATTTTTTTTGTTTTGTTTTGTTATTTACTTATTTGCGCTAACGAAGATTCTGCTTTTGGCTAGGCTCAACAACAATACGGCGTCGGGGGTGGGGGGTGCTGTAACCTCGACATCGACAAACAACTTGGCATTATAAATTGATAGGAAATTTAAAGGTCGGCTCTTCGATTACTTAGATAGAATTTCCGGCACGTGTGGAGGACTTAAGGGGATGAAATGCGAGTGGGAGGGGAGAGGGGTGATGGTAGACAATTTTTCCTCGTCGAAGGCTTTATTGTTATTTTAAAACGAGCTTTATTCATCTGTGTGTGTGTGTATTTTTATATGGATGTTTCTTTTGACGTTTACGTTTTGATTTTTCGTATTGTGATCGAAAGCGAAACGGTGATGGAGAAAATTTTAACGTGGTAAATAGTTGAACTCGACAGGTCATACTCATCATTTTTCTTATTTATTTATTTATTTTTTTTTTCTATTGTCGTGTTCTTAACGCCTAAGGCCGAGAGCTCGCCGATGCCGGCTGACTGTCTCATGATATCCAGTTAAATTTTAACATCGTTCACAAAACTGTACGTGACGTTGGGAAAAACGATCGTAAAAATCAGTCACAGAAATTAGTTTTGGAAGGTGATGCTGTGTTTTTGTGTGTGTGTGTGTGTGTTTTTTTTTTCTTTTTGACACGCAGCTGCCAACGAGGAATTTCAGATTGTCACGTCTTCAATTTTCTTGTCATTTTTCAACGACGATTTTTAAGATTTAAGGTTTTATACTGTGCGCGAATTTAGGTGATTCTACGGAATGAAAATTACAACGTAACATTTTAATCAATAAAATAAATGTGATGAAATATTTATTTATTAGAACTACGGTAAATAACCTACACGAATAAGGCTAAGAATATAATATGGATAAGATTATTTATTTGGGTAAATATTTCGAAAATGTTTACTTTGGATATTTTTTTTTTTAAGATGTTTAATATATTAGATAAACAAAAAAGCTTGTGTTTAAACTATTTTATTAATTACAGTAGGCCTACTGTAGTAAAAAAAAGTCAAAGAAAGCTATGTACTTTGTCATTCTTGACGCAAATTAATCAAAATAAAATAAATAGTGCTAAGTCAATAACATTGAAACACATATTGTACATTTATTTTTACTCTAATTTTTTACAGCAGTTTTCTCTCTCTTAATTTTTTTTTTTTTAGAACAACATTACGTACACATTATTATTGCTCTTCATTGTTATTGATAAAAAATTATTTTTTGTACATGTATTTTAAAAGTGTTTATTTGATGATTAGCTATACCCTATAGTGTATAATTTGTATATGGTACCGTCAGCACCAGATTAATTTAATTCAGTTGATTTTTATACGGTTGACAATCATTTATATTGTATAATTTTGGCTTCCGGATCAAACACTATTAAAATGATATTGAGTTTCCACTTTAAAAAGGTTCAAAGCAAGATCTGGGTATAATGTCATTTATAAACTCTTGTCATTTTTTAATTCAATGAAACTGTGAACTTGTAGAATGGAATTTTGCCGTTTTGCTTTAGACGGGTAAATATTATTGACTAATACTACTGTATTTAAAATACTGTTATTAATATTACGAGCAGGTTTTATTTATATTTTTGTCTTCGTATTTTTTTTAAAAAAAATAATAAAGTAGGACTACCGGTAGCGCTTGTGAGGTAAAATAAGTACACTGTATTTCATATTCGTCATCATTATGGTAACTACCTGCATATAAATCACGAATAACAAGCAGTAAACAGGAGAAATAATTCAAAAGTCGAGTGCTACATTTTATAACATTTTTTTTTTTTTTTTTTTTAATAAAAAAAGTAAAACCGTGACTGTATAAACATTAAATAACTTATTCTAGCAATTTGTTTTCCTCCCGCCAAAGTTTTAAAGCGAATAATCGTATATCATAACCTTAAATTGAAGTGAAAGACCACAGAATTTAAAACGTTCCAAAAATAATGCGATTGTTTTCTCTTATTGTTTTTCAAAGTGTTGAGAAGAATGTTAAGTTATTTAAAAAAAAAAATGTAAGCGATGATACATGGACCGTCACACGTATACGTTGCGTATATGTAATATGTGAGAGTTAAAGGTAGGCTGGGCATTTCCATTAAGTGATGAAATTCACCTTCTGACCTTAAGAAACTTTTTCATTCATCACCTGCTCTCTCTTTCTGCTCTTCACTTTCTATTACAAAATATAAAAGATGCATATTTCTTTAGCATTTATAAGTCTCCAAACCGCAACCTACTTTTTCCAATGCACCTTTTGCATTTTTGTTTCCCTCGAGTTTTCTTTCAGCGTCTTTTTTTTTTCTTTTCTTCTTGTTCTTTACAACCTAAGGGATCTTTACCTACCTAACCTACCTTTTACCTGTTGGCACTTTTTACTCATGAGGGGTTATTGTCGTTTGTGGTCATGCCTTCAAATGGACTCGAGCCTTCTCTTAAGGTGTTTTCATTTCGAATAAACCGCGTCGGATTGCAAACTCTCCAGAAATTCGTTTCAGGTTTCCAAATCGAATAAATGGGAGAAAAGGGGCAGGAAAAGGCGCGGGGGGAGTGGGAGAGGCTGGGTAAAGGTAAAGTAAAAAGCTCGCTTTTTGCTTTTCAATTTAATTCACAATTTCTGAAAATTTCCCTCAAAGACAAATTCGACTCATTCGCGCATCACTTTTGACGAAGAAATGGTGTTTTGACATATTATTTAATTGAGTGGTTGTCAAATTTATGTCATGAAAACGTAAAAGTCTAACAAAAAAAAAAAAAAATAGCAATTTCGAAGAAAACATGCAAAGTCGTGTAGAAAATGTTTGAAACTAGATTCAGAGATAAAATTAACATGGATTCTCATTCTTTGGAACGTATTGCTGCATTCCATTCCTAAAAATAGATTTAATTGTCTTTTCTTTTAAAAATATTTGCTGGAACTTAACGATCGTTGTTGATTCTTTTCTAATTTAAAAATTTTTTAAATAAAAATTGAACATTTTTGGTTTACCACGGCATTTTAATTTTGTAATAATGCGTCACAAGTTTTTTTGGTCACGTTATGAACATGCAAAAAGTTAGCAACTAAAAGTATACGAGTTAAACATTTTTTTCCTCAAAATTTGCCATAGCACGTGTTTTAAACTCGTGTCTTATCAAATATTTTGCGAGAGTTTTTGCATTCCGCAGAGGGTTGGAAATAACTATTCACATTTTCGGTGATAATTTACATGCTCCGAGATCCAAGGATAGATTGATGGTGGGAGCAGGACCAACGATAGTATGCAGACATAATGTGGCGTAAAAACACGTCGTACTTTCATCCTGTAATGAATGTTTTGGACATCTGTTTGGTAATGAAATTGCTTTAAAAAAAAATTCTATGTTGATGTAATTTTTGGACAATACATACATGTATTGGATTTATTTAAATCTACATTAATTGTCTACAATACATGGTATGGCATAAAAAAAAATGAGGCTGGTTTCAATTGAGGCAACAAAACAGATCCACAATACAGTACTAAAATCTGGAGAAAAATAAAATTTTGGGTCTCGCCAAACACTTTTAGGATTTCAGATTTGTTACTAAAAATTCTGTAAGTAGCTGCTGCGGTGAGTAGCTTTTTTGAGCGTCTACTTTAAAGGCTCATGCATTGATTTGAACCATCAATTGTAATGAATAATAATTATGTACTAAGTTTTATTAAAACAGTCGCATTATTTTTATGTCACACCGTGTATAACCTTGTAATTTTTAATTTGTTTGTTATCGATTATGATCGTAGCATTGACCTTATTAAGTATCGCAATATGGGCCAAATCAGCATTTATATTTTTAGTAAGTTTAAAATTATCATCAACCAGTTCCTACCTTTAAAATACTATAATTGAGGGTCTGGTTTGAGCAGCAGCAAAAAATAAAAAAGGGACGAGGAATAAGGAGGAGTTGAACCGAAGCAATAACATAGAGTTTGTTTCTAAAATGACGCGCATCTCGCGCATATAAATGAGTAAACACCGGTTTGCGTATGAACAAAGTTTGCATTTGCATAAGATGGCTTTTAAAGTTGAAAAGCAACGCATTATGTCGGGCGCTGGGCGGATAGGTGGAAAACAAAAAAAAAAAAAAAATTGCACGAAGAAATAAACAATGCCGGAGGTTGATTTCATCTCGAACTTAAAAGGACAAACCGGTATGAGTGCTCTTGCATCTTTTGAAATGTGAATAAGATTGAAGCCGCAGGAGGGGGCGTTCTAGTTGCGCCATGTTGTTTTTTTCTTTTTCGCTCTATCTCACTCTGCTTAAGTTTTTGAAATGTATTACGGTATATTACGTCTAATTTGAATACAGGTGTCATTATTGTTTAGCTAGCGTTTTCATTTTAGAAAAAAAAATACAAAAGAAATTATTTTGTGTTGTTATATAGGTTTTTAAGTGGACGTCCTGACGTCTATTCGAGTGCGTTTTGGTAGTTGCAGTAGCAAAAGTATAGAAGCAATCTATAAGTTATGGCGGAGAAAAATTGCTAGGTGCATGTTCTCCCTCTTTAAAAATGCCTGCGAGGGGAATATGCCAGCAAAAGAATATAATTTAAAGGCCGAAATACAGGGAGCATCTTGATTTCATCTTCTTTTTTTTTTTGTTTTTGTTTTCTCCCCTCTCGTTTTCTGTCTCTAGGAAAAACATCGTTAAAGTACTTTTCTTTGTTGCTCTCAAAAAAATTTTTGGAAGGAAAAGAAAAAAAAACCACGAATTTCGTGAGGTACATTTTATTCAAAAGTACAGTAAGTAAATAGGGATAACCCTATTTATTTGCACAAAATAATAGCACATTTGCGTCTATGGAGAAAAATAAGAGTAAAAAGCAATTCTAGTTATGAAGTCTTTCAAAAAGCAAAAAAAAAAAATGGTTTTTATTTATTTATTCATTTTTTTTTTTCTTAAAAAATTTTTTCTTGTTCTTTTAGTTATGAAAATTATGAATTTCTATGTCGGATGCTCTTCAGCTTTATTCTTTAGCAGTTTTATTTGCAAATAGATAGGTCACAAAGATAACAACACCCTCGACCACAAAAATGTTTCAAATGAATTTGAAACTTGTTTCGAGTAAATGGAGAACAAATAAACTCGTTTGACTGTATTTATCAAACATTTTTTTTTTAAATTTTTTTTTAGTGACGTGACATTGTAAAACTGAAATTGAAGCGGTCACGTCGTTAGCAACGTATTCATCTCCTCTTCGCTCACTTCGACATGTAGTTTGAAGATATGCGCGTAGATAGCACAACAGGTACTGCACATACAGTACACACACCTCCCACTTGTTTTTCATTATTTTTTTTTTAAAAACTCAGTTTTCTTTCGCTCTATCGTTATCTATTTATCTTTTCAATTTTCAAACGCCGTGAGATTTTCAGAGCGAACTTCCCCTCCCACCTTCTCACTTCCCCAACTATCTCACTCTCCAAATACACGGTTTAGCTTTTAAAAACATATCATGATCAACAAACAAAAGCTTTAAAATGAAATCATAAAAAAAAAGAGGTGTAAATAAAAATATAAACTACAGCTTTAATAGAATATTAAAACTATAGTATTAAGTGGCTTTAATAGGAAAAACATGAGCAAATGATAAATGGAGACCTACTTTGTAAAGTACATTTCTCACGCTGGTGATATTAAATACTAAACATCTAAATGAAAAGCACGTTTTATCATCTATTTAAATGACCTACGCTGAATTAAATCTTATAAGGAAAGTTTTATGTTGTATGTGTGTCTTGTAATAATTACTATGATATAAATTTTAACTGTTTAATTGCTGATGCTTATCTCTCTACAAGTACTTTTTTTTATTGAAGGACTTGCAGCAACAACCAGGCAGGTCCATTTTTGAGAGTTTTTAGCAATCTAAAAAACATTTTAATAGATAACATTCTAATTTTAAGTTATTCATTTATATTATATGTAGCCTATTGACACGTGAACGAGTAAAACTTGCGTGTAAAAATGTTGAGTGTATAAAGCAGGGTGAATATTAAAAGTTTATAGCTGCCTCATTTTTGTACCAAATTGGGTTAAAAATATTCTTTCAAGGGACTAATAAATGCAGGAAATACCAAATTATTGTGCAGTTGATTTTTTTATTGTACCGTAACTCAAAATACAACTGCAAAATAAACTGAATTCGGTAAACTTAAATTTTCATCTTTAATGTACCTCTATTCAAACTTGCTAAAGAAAATAACACTACTGTATTTGTTGAACAATATAGAAACTAAAATCCACTGCTTCATACACATTGCCACAGTCGATAGAGGACTTATACGGAGTAATAATTAGCATGGAGTTGTCTGGTTATTGTTGCAAGCTCTTCAATTTTAAATATTTATTCTGAGAAATTAAAAGAAAGATTAAGGTTTTCAAAAAAACAACCAAAGATTTTTGTTAGTAATAAATATAATTACACGCAATTAAAAAAATATTATTAAAAGTAGCTATTTGCAGGGTTAGTACGATGAAGGAAAAATACTTAACATTAATGAAATATTATCATTAACATATTTTATCCGCCAAAGGGCGAATAATAATAAATGTAAGTAATTTTTTCTTATTTATGTTTATTATAAGAAACCGATCGAGTAAATGCGCTACTAAATCTTTGTTTATACAGTATTATTATTAAGTCTGTTTTTCGAAATTTCCACGAGATATCCCACGTCTTTTTCATAAATAAAAGGAAAAAAAAAACCTGTTGGCACATCTATACAGGATTGTGTTATTTTGATGATATTTTTGTGTTATTATTATTTACTGTTATGAACATATTTTATAAAAGAAAGAGAGAAAAAACGTAAAGAAAGCAAAGACGGTTTAAATTGCTGGCTTTATTTTCGTTCTCAAACTGTGTGCGTCGACGTTATTTTTGAAAGACATGTTTTCGCTGAAGAAGGTAATACTCTCATAGTAGAAGGAATTCCAACGCAAACCTTGTTTTATATCTAAAAACAAAAATTCAGTACAGTATGTAATTCCTCCAATAAAGCGAAGAAGCTTTATTGGTCATCTACATCTATCTTTTTGGGCGGGTGAAACGATAAAGATACCCGGGTGGGTTGGAATGCATCTCATTCGTCTGCAGGCTTCTTCACTCACTAATACATATCGTACAGGCAACTGCATTAAAATCTGTTTCATTTGGAGAGAGAGGGAGAGAGAGAGAGAAAAACATCTTATTTTACTTCACAATGCTCTTGTTGTTGAAACCGAGTTTTCCGTCGAAATAGAAAAGTTTAGAGCATCCGAATGTTTGTTTATTCGAAAAAAGAATAAAATGCAAATATTCGTTTACTGCAATATATGTTGATTTTATCAACGAATAAACATGGGTTCGTGTTTCTGTATAGCTTCAATTTTTTTATTTTTATTAAATTTTTATATTTTGGTTGTCATAATTCTGTTTGCAATTCTTTTTTCTTCTATGATTATGGTTTTGGGCGTTTTAAAAAAAAGTTGTTTGTTTGCGTTTTATTAATGATCACAAAGTTTTTACTTTTGTGTTATCGTTGTAATAAAGTACAAGTTTATCTTTTCAGGTTAGGCAGGTGTGTACTTGGTATTCAATTTCCAACAAATTATTTTTTTAAAAAAACAAAACAAAACAAAAAGAAAATAATATATAATTTTGTAGATAGAAGTTTGCAGTGCATGTACAAATGTTTACAGATCATAGAGATTTCCAAATCGTCGATATTTTTATAATAATAATTAATTTTCGGCGTAATGAATAATCAGTTATCTGAAAAATGAGCATATCTAATTTTGTTTACAATTATTTTTATGTGAAGGTAATATTACTGGTAGAGATTTTTTTATATACCTAATGAATAAAGTAAGCCATGTTTTTTCCAACACTCCCCACAAAATTGGAGCATCTTCAAAAAATGAATCCTAACTATAGGCCTATTTATACTAATTGTGATATTTTGTCATTAAATTCATAAATAGATCTGATAGATTGTATTTTTTAGAGATTAACTTTTCATTTTTGAAAATAATAAAATCTAAGAAAAGTACACATTCACAAACGAGCTTTTATAAGTAGGCTATCTTATTTAATTCTAATAGACTAATGGTTTCTAACCACATTCCAAAAATTATGAAGCACTTGTGGATATAGTCTTCTCATTGATTTTCATATGTAGGCTGGTAATAATATATTAAACAATTTTTCCCCCCCGGCATCATTTTTAATTTGAAGGCATGGGCTTTAAATAAATTTTTCCGTTATTTTCGTACCGTAATGGCAGATGCATATGGACAACGCTTTAACTCGAGTAATTCAGTCTGCTTTTCTTGATTATAATCTCCTTAAGCGATTTAACCTTTAAGAATAAGATATTAAATTGCCAAAAAAAAAATATACTGTACTGGTATATCTTAAAACAAACACCAGATTCTATCAGATAAAAATGTAAAAAGCACGTTAAAATTAACCGTAAAACTACATGTAAAAAAAATTACTGGTAATTTGTTGTCAGCATTATTTGCTATCAGTCGAACGGAATTTAATATGTGTAATGCACTCATTCGTGTTTTATCCTACATGGCGTGACGTTCTAACTTTTATAACTTTGTACCCCCATCGTCATTACTCTTCGAGTTAGATTGGTCGTAGATTTGCTCGGTTGCTGGGCTAAAGCTAAAGTTATGCATTATTCAAGAATAATCAAATTCAAAGGCTATACCTATGTTTATCATGTCATCTTTCATTCCATGCGGATGACGTGAACCTTTACTACCCCTCCTGCCCTTCCTCCCCACGTCACCCAGCCCTATACCGTACTCCTCCGCTCATAATCTCTCCCTCATTCTCCTCCTCTCATCTACTCTTTCACCTCTGTTCATTCAGGTACATACACACACACCCACACCCATAGCTACATGTATATGGTCTACGTGTCTATTCACATATGCATTCTCATATCTTATTTACTATCTTGTAATTTCTTAATTGAGTAGGGATGCTTCTATTCTGAATGTTAAATGGGTTTTCTCCGAAAATAAATGCGGGCTAAAGAATGGGGAGGTGAGGTTGAGTCTATCTGCTGCAGCATCAAATCATGAATTCATGCAGATGCGATTAGGTGAAGTAAACCATAACCGTAAATATATTGCTTTTTATATCCGATGTTACATTCTCATTTCATAGGCGTAATGAGCCATGTTTACCGTGTGTCGTAACATTTTCTTACGTTTATTTCGAGTCTAATTTGAGGGATTGTATTAAGCGCGATATCTTGTTGTTTTTTTCCGTATGTTCATTTTGAGTCAAATTTATATTTAATTTTTTTGTTTGGTTTTGTTTTGTTTTCAGACGATAACACTAGAAATTGCGAGAACCACCTAAAGCTATGTTGATCATTATGTCATAAAAATGATTTTACGAGGGAAATTTTTCTAAAAAATATTAAGCAAAAAATATTAAAATATTATTCAAATTCTTATTATTATTACTTTTTTTTTTGCTCCTGCTATTGTTGATAAATTTAAGCTGACATTTTTGTTGTTGGTTATTATTGTTTTATAGGCTTTATTCTATTCTATATATACTCGTATATAGATATTTTTTTTTTTGGAAAAGGAAAATGTTGTTTTCTTTGTTGCCGAGATACCTGCTCCTCATTAAATTTTCATGTGCCCTGTCAATACTGGCCAAAGTTTATCTCAATATAAAAATACTTGTCGTGACAGTCTTAAATTTAGACCAGAGGCAGACAAAACCTCGCTCTCGTGGTTAACATCCATGAATCTTCGACCGAAACTTTTAACCGACCCGCTCAACATTAATTATTATTAGACTTGAGGTAACGTTTTCATTTTGAAGATAGAAATTACGAAAGTTATTGATCAAACGTGCGTAACAATGAACAAGAATGGTGATTCAGCCGTTAATAGAGACGCGAACTGTACTTCTATAGAATTTTAATAAGTGAAATCGATTTAAATAATTTTTGCTCTTTAACATTAATAAGTTTTCGGGCGTAGTCTTTTATTGTTAATATTATTATTATTTTTCCTAGACTATTATTATTATTTTTCCTAAACGCAAATTTGGTACATTTTTTTTTTTAATTTATCACAATAATTATTAGAGAAGCCGTTTCGATATTTAAATATTTTCCGTTTTATTATACATTATAATTATTTTTTCGTCTTTAACTTTGCCATAAAATAAAATTATTACAGTATTACCTGGTATACGTTTTACACAAACGTTTAATAATAATTATTGTAATTAAATGTTTTAATATTTTATTAATTAGATACTGGTATGAGTTAGTAAACTTTTATTAGTCAACGTTCATTTGAAATAAGAAATTGTTTGAATTAATTATTGTTGCTAAAGTAGGCTTCTTAAAAAGTAATTTTTAATTATTTTTATGGCTGCTAATTAATTAAAATGGAATTACTAATTTTTTTCAAAGTTTGAAGGCATTTTTTTTTTGATAAAACATTTTTTAAAGTAAAAATATTCGCATTAACTATGTTATCAATACACTTGATTTTTTGTTTAATTTATAATTGTGCACGAAGTCTGAAACTGAAAGTTAGCAAATACAGTAACATGTTTTCGTTTTACTCTTAAAATGGTAATATTATTTTAAAACATTTATACGTTTGGAGAAGTGGGAAGTAGGGTCATGCATTTCAATACAATGTCATATTGATTAATACATTATTTTGATGAGCCCATGTTATGTTCGATCACCTACCGTATTTGTTATTCATAATTCCATAAAACCTGCGTTTTAATAGTTTAAGTTAAAATTTATATCAAAATTGCATAAATTGTCATTAAGTTGATTTTTTTTAACGTAGGAAGGCCATTGTTGCGCGAGTGATGAATGTTTTGAGATGTACTGTAGCTAAAGCCGTGCGATGACACGCACGTGAATCGAAATTAATTTGGTTGTCGAGTTGACGCTCTAATAATAGAGTGTAATTTTTATTATTTTCATCGGCGTGAATAATTCACTTGTTTATATTTTTATGCGACAGATGGCGTTTCCAGTCAAAAGTTAAAAATAAACCGCGCACGAAACCAGAAAACGAAAAGTAATGTAATGAAAAAAAAAAAAATTGGATGAGAACGTTTGAGAAAAATAAGAAGAAGAAAAAAATAAAAGAGTTAACAATAGAAGTGAGGCTTAGTGAAGTCGTACATTACTCCAACATGAAATTAAAAGGGTATAATGAGATTCCAATCGAGACTTTTACAACGTTTTAAGTTGTTCTAATACGGCGATTGTGTAAGCAGGGCGCTACCGATGCTGAGTCACGGCTCTCTTTTCTACAATACTCTACAGTATAACATTTTCTCTTCATCTACTTTCTATTGTGTAATGATGAGTGCCTAAAAAGTCGTTTTTATTACTACTTTCAAATAGAGCACTAAAAATAATAATAATCATCTCATCATTTAAGATGCAGAAATTGCGTCCCCCTTCAATCTTTTATACGTCTTCACTGCTACACCCCTATACTCGCTTATTACACCTCTATACATTACTCTATATACACGTAAGAGTATTATTTTTTTTTTATTCTTGTTTTGCCTCTCTCTTGTTCGAAAAGAACGAGGGATAAGAAAGTTTTTGCCCTGTAATTTTTTTTTTTTTTATTTTGGAGAAAATAACAAACAACTTTAGCTTATATCTTGAACAAACCAGCAGCAACATGACTTACATAATACCATTGGTAAAGTAATATATACGAAAGAAATAAATTGCGGTTCACAATAGCTTTTCGTATTCTTAAACGACTCTTGGGTGCTATTTTTAAAATAAAAATAAAAATCTTTATTTTTCTCCCCTTCTATCATTTACTTAAAATTTGAGTATCATACAAGTGAGGGGCGCTTTAAATATTTATGAGCCTTAGATCTATTTATTACGGTTGTTAAATGTCACTTTATTTTTTCTTTCGCCCTCTTTTTCTGTTTTTCTCCCTATTTTTGTAGATTTTGAAACCAATACGAATGCCAAACACCTTTATAATGCAATTATGCTGCGTATATCAAGAGTTGAGAAACAACTTTCACGCTTTCCATTCTTCGTTATCACACTCAACCAAATTGCTTATATTAACTGTAGACTGTAGAAATTTAGAAAGAGAGAATATCGAATTTTTTTTTTTTTTTGTTTGAAAACTGCGGTCAAAACTACACATGCACTACTCATTATTTTATTGCGGTTTTTTATGACTTTTTTTATCTATTAAAAAAAAAAGAATATACATGGTGGGCAAAAAAAAAAAACTGAATTACTGTACTTGAGTTAACTACAATAATCAGCGGAATAATTTGCTTTTTTATTAAAACAACCGTGGAAAAGTTATATTTTACGATTTCGAATGGCATAATTATTTATCATAAGTTTATTAATTTTGTTCTAACCTGTGTTTCTAATGGCCTCTCTTTCGGTCTAAACACACGTAAACACCGGTCAGTTTTTAGCTTGTGCAGCTCATAAATAGTGATAAAAAAAAACAGTTATCATTAAAGTATGGATTAAAATAGTTTTAGTTTTTATAACATTTGACATTAAATTTATTTCTAGTGTTCAAGTAGTGGTTCGGTTTTTTTTTCGTTCACTGTGTAGAAATGTTTACAGGATAAGTAGGATGCATTTTAAATTCTAAAATTTTAAGTCTGCGCATACATTACTTTTTATTTATTTATTTATTCAGCCCAAGTTTTAGTACTAGCGCTTTAATAACTTGTGGTTCTGCGTGCTCAGAGGCGTTTCCATCTATTTAAGTGGAAATTAAACTTGATTAACTGGTTTCTGCATCTTTTTCTCGGCTTCATTAACTTTTTGAATTTGAGGTGGATCGATCGCGAGCAGAAACTGTACCAAGAAAAAAGCCTTAATATACATTTTGGTCGTTGCTTACAGCGCCATAGTTAGTAGCCTAACATATACAATGCATGTTCAAGTGCTTGCGTTTTTTTTTTTCTTCTTCTTCTTCTTCTTCATTTCTTTCTCATATTCATATGCATCCGGAGTGGATGGCCGTAGAACTAATTCGATTTATCATTTTCCCTGCCAAAAGCATCTTTGAAGATTGAGTTTTTGACTGTATAAACAAATTCCAAGTTTGTATGTTCTCGAATGACGAAAGAAAAAGGTTAGATATAAAATATTCAAATAACTAGGAGATACGGGTGCATATAAAACGACGTGCAAGACCCCAGCCAGTTTACACAGTAGAAAATAAAAATAAACTCCACCACAACATAACGAACAGTTGAAGAAATACATCGAATATTGCATGCGTTATGACTTTTTTTTTCTTTTCGAGGCTGCCGTTGTTTTTCTTATTATACAACGAATAAATAAAGAAATGTTAGTTTGTTTTGGTGCATTTAACGCTTAAAGGCAACGATGGGGAAAAGCTCTCGAGGCCGGTGAAAGAAAAAGAGGAAGTAAAAATGTTATAACCATCCATGTAATCACTGTTTAGAATAGCGTAGTTTTCTCTCATTTTTAAGCCAATTTTCTCGGTCAACCTTTTTAAATTGGACCTGCATTTCTTAACCTTGTACAGTATTTGTCTGTATTAATAACAGTATGCAGATGTTTATTTTTTAAATTTTAAAGACTGGTACCGGCTCGCTTCTCTGACTGCCGCTTTTCTATTGATTAAATGATTTAAGTGTAGTACTGTACTGAACGTGCTCATTGCGTGCCCAGTCGATGGTTTTTATTTAGCGTTAAGCGCACCGGTCATTTTGATCGACGTTCACCTACGCTTACCGAGCATGTCCACACATCATTTAAGAAAATTGAAGTCCTCCGTTATGGCACACGAAACTGGTGCTATTTATCCGTTAACGGTCTTAATTACTCTTCTGAGTAAAAACAAAAGTGTGGGCGATCGTTGATGGACACCAAATTTGTGCTGTATACTCACTCTCGCGGCGCTGTACTATAATATACAGATTGGTGGGCAGACGCGAGCGCCGCGCGGTTGTGGTCATCTTTTATGTATGTGCGTTTTCCCCAGCAACACTCGCTCGCGCGGCGAATGCTGTGCAAATGAGCGGGGAAAATGGCAATGTACACAACGTTGATAAACAAAGATTGATATAACAAAAACAGAGAAGATGAGGGTTGAAAAACATTTGGTGGGTTCATATTGCTCTCCTTATACACTTAGATTCATATTTATGTCTCTTGATAACAACACAACGCCTTGTTTCATTGCAACTTTGCTTTTATTACTGCAGCAACGGCGCTTTCCCTGCGTCGCTCATATTATATAATACAGTATTATATATTATATTATATATATATATATACGAGTATACGTATATAATATTCGCATGAACACAGATTGCTTGTACATATACATGGGCTGTTAGCAGGAGACATGCGCAACCGGAGTTTTCATGGAAGATTGAACGAGCACCCTCTTTGTTTTGTTTCACTATTTCGTGCATGGTTGCTGTTGAAATTTTAGTTCGTTTCTTCCATAACTGCAACCGACGCAATAATAGCAAATACAACGGAATTATAATACATTTTCTGTAAATTGCTGTAGAAAAAGTCAGTAGAAAAATGACAATGGCAGGTGCAGATGCACAAAATGCAATTTCCTACGTGTGGGGTTCACTCTACCAACTACTTTATAATGATAGGTTTTTATCGACATGTAAAACAAAAATGAGATGGAAATCTATCATTGTTGTTTTCCTGATTTGTGTTAAACTGCAAATTTAATGAATTTTTTTTTTCCGATGAAATTGTAGCAAGCAGGTGTTATTAGACTTGTTATATTAAGTAGTTACAAATGAAGTAGGGCGTACTGTACATTATTTTTAGAAAAATTTATTATATTTTTTTTTCATTAATATTTTTTTAATCATTTAGAAATTTTTAATATAATTACTGCTATGTAAACAATTATTATTGAAATTAATTATTAAATAAGGTATCTCTCCTCGGATGACATTTTATTTATTTTGATGCATTTTTTTTTTTATCTATGAGAGTATAATAAAGTAATTATATTTTTAGCTTTGTGATAAATTTTCCCGTGTTTCATTTATTATTTATTAATAAAATAATGAACTCTGAATTTATAAATACTTTTGTTGGTTTTATAAATAAAAATTTAGTTAATTTTGCCAATAAACTCTCTCTCTCTCTCTTACGTTTGCATTTTATCTGTTTTGTTTTAATTATTAAATAGATGTATTCAAGTTTTACTTCATTTTGCTATTTTTATTTTATTCATGCTTATCTAGAGTGATTTTATTTTTAAGAATTCGCAATTTAGACGGCGAATGCAGATGACGTTTTGAAGATAAAGTACATTTCATGCGTTTCGTTTTCCCTGATTTTTAAATTCATTTTCTGTTTCTTTCGGTACCGTAATTGAACGATTAATTTGAAAAAAAAATGTTTTTTTTTTTTTGTTATTACATTGTTAGTTTATTTTTGAAGCAGAAAGCGTGTTGCAGATCTAATGATAAATCGATTTTTGTTTATTCTTCGCTACGTGTTTTGGCTATTTACCGCTCAATTTCAAACGCATTTACCGAGTGTGTCACGAGATATTACACAGTCTGACTAAATCCGTGACAAATGTAAACGCGAGTCACATCTTTTAAAATGTCAGGTGGACAGTTTAGAAAGCATAAATTATTTAAGTCGGATCATTTTCTAAACATCTGATTCCGGTCAACCCTTTTACATACGGTACAGTATACACTTTCAGACGTATACATACTACTTTGTATTTATTTTACGCGTAAATATTTATTAAAATGGACGTGCTCTAGGAGTAGTCCGGGTGTTTGAACTTGAAATATTACATTTTTATTTCTCGGTAAAATCCTATGGTGCGCTCGAAGCATAACGTGTTCTTAGCGCAGTTTTAAGGTCAAATACGAATTGTCTGTTAGGAAAGACGACTTCAGGGCCAATTTTTTCTGATTTACGACGTTGGATTTTTATATCATTTTCTATATATTTTTCGTCGTATCATGCACGCAAACATACGCTTCTGAGCACGTACCCGTAACTGGCATTCAGGCGTTCAAACATCGGTTGAAACTTGAAAGTACAGATGAAAATAACGCTTTTCGTCGATTGGTTCAATCAAAGTGCTGCCAGTTTTATTACCATAGATGTTGTAATGGGAAAGATGCACATGTCGAACGTTTGAACCTATTTTTTTTTTATTACTTCACTAAGTTGAACCACTTTTCCTTTTACTCCCGTTTACATCTTCTCCAAATTTATCTCATTTTCTGTTCGTTCTACTTCGAATTTATCCCCATTACACCCTCAATCAAGTTGCGAGCAAATTGTAGGAGGGGAGGCATTAAATTAAGCGCAAACCACGTTGACAATTACACAGCCATCCCTCGCCGCTCTACCGTTTATGAACTTTCCTCGTTCTGAAATGATCTGGACTGAACGGATGACGCCGAGCGTGCATTTAGCGTAATAATAGTTTCAGGCGACGAATAAAGCGCTTAACCTCCGATTATATCATAGTACAGTAAATACCTAAATACTGTAGTTTTATGGCGTTAAAATATTTTTTTGTTTTTAAATTAATTTTGAAACGTTGTTTAATTACAGTTTTTTTAAATTGGAAAATGAGGTTTTCATGCAAAGACAGAAATCAGGAAAGTATAAAAGATGCTCTACTATAATTACTTTACATTTTATTAAAGGGTTTAATTTTAATGAATTAAAAATGTTTATCAAAGTTATTTAAGGAAAACTTATGTTTGCAGGTGTTTAAAGTTTAATATAGCCGGCAGAATAAATGTAGCGTTGGAATGAAAGTTGTTATCTCGATCGAGTTAAATAAGTAATTGAAACTAAATCGAAAGCTCGAAACGAACGATTACATGTCTTTTGCATTATTGATGGTAAATGACTGGATTTTTTTTTTCTTTTAAACACAAGCCATGCATTATGGCGCTTTCACATTTGCGCTTTGATGTTAAATATTAGATGGAATACTTTATAATTATGTTACTGCGAGTGTCAATAAAATGGCAATTTCAATAAATAATTAGATTTTATTTTATTCTCGTATAAATAATTCAAGTGAAGTGATAGACAATTTTCAACTGATGGGGAGGTTACTAGCAAGTCATACATTTTTAATTTTATCAGTTTTAATGTTTAGCGAAACAGATATTTAATTATTTTTGCTATTTACGAAAGTTTGTTTCGGCTTTCAGCGCGTGTTCTCAATAAAGTTCTGAAATCAGTTTTTTTTTTTTTTTTTTTATTTGAAAGCTGTCCCCATGGGAGAAATTAAGTTACATTGTTTTTTCTTTCGTTATTAACATCAC
>JAQGAZ010001087.1:0-36817 GCA_034692225.1 Polydesmus complanatus | reverse complement strand
GGGGGGAGGGTATAGAAAGCGAGCCGATTTTCTACTAGAAGAAACAGTGTTTCCATAGCTGCAAAGTGCAGATAACCTTTCAAAAATCTCTTTTTTTTTTTTTTACTTTCTTTTTATTTCTTCAAATAACGTTCATCGCTTGGAGTCTTAGAAAAAAAAAAATATCTCAATAAGTTTAATTTTTCTTCACCCCACACTATCTCCATTTTTTTTATATATATGGTATACTGTAAATTGATGTCAGCTACAAGTTTACAAGCAGATGTCAAGAATTCTAAACCCACTCTAAAGAGGAAAATGCATTAGGATATTCAGCTGATATATATATATATTCCTTAGAAAATACACCTACAAATCTTTGAATAAATAAAAGTCTATTTTTGATCAATATCAACTGTTGATTAAGATAAAAATAAATTAAGAATAAAAATAAAAAACAACTTTCCTCAAATCTGTAGATTTTTACGGGAAAAAAAATGAACATAAATAATTATACTAGAAAGTTATGGTGCAATTATTATGTTCAAAACAAAAACTTACCGACACAGCGCTTCAGGATCAAAATATTTAAGAGAGCGATGATCGATAATAACCAGATCGTGATAATATTTTAAATAATTTTCCAAAGCAACTTCGGCCGATTTCACTAAATTGCAATGATATTTTAATTTCTCCGCCGCCCACCAAAAAGCGTCACTTTGACTGTCTTCAGAACCGAACACCAACAAGATCTATTCCCAAAAGTGAAATCAAAAAAAAAAAAAAGTACCGTATATTAATTTAAAACAATTATTACTATGACCTAAAATTATTATTATATTTGATAATCTTACTTTCATCGGAGCTAATTTAATGCGCATCGGTCCAAAACGCACATCTCGATTTTCTTTCTAGAAAAAATAAATTAAATCCAAAAAAATAAATCACAATGTTGTTACGATATAAATCCAAAAGGCAACATATTAATTATTCCTTAATTTACTTTTTGTAACATGATAACATCGCCAAATAAAAACAAAATTGCTGGGAGTGCGCTCAGAATTATTATTATAGTGAAATAATTGGAATTGACTACATACAGTCAATCACGAAAATATTTTATAATTGTCAAAAAAAAAAAAATTTTAACGTGGGTGTTAAATATAATCACATCATGTAAAATCGTGAAGTTATAAATTCGCTAATTTTGGCGTAGATGCGCTATTCCAATTAAAGCAGTCAAATGCTCGAAGCCAACGTAGCAAAAACGCTCGCTGAACCACCAGGTCTATCAGCTTTTGGTTTATTTATAGGAGATGTAATAATTTTAAAGCCAAATAATATATTAAAAAAAAAAATTTAATAGATTTATAAGCCGATGTTAAATGTCTCAAGGTTAAGCATTACAAATTACTTCTGAATTGTAATAATCTGGTAGTATAAAAGCTGCGATACATGTGCTAAAAATTATTAATTTCACAATGGCAAGTATTTTAACTAAGAATTCCCAACTTTTAACTAACCAAAAAAATAAATAATAAACATGAAAGTAACATGTTAAACCTTTTTTTTTTGTCCAATTGTAATACATGTACAGTACAGATAATGCATTGTAATAAAAACACTTCTTTCGCAATTTAATTCAAATAAATTTTTAACTAATTTAATTAATAAATTTTTATCAGCGGATATCAAATTCGACAGGAGAATCTTGTTTACAATTCTCAAGATTCATGATCGGCTTAAGCTTTTTTTTGAAGAACTGGACAAAAATTTGATCCCCAAAATTGTTGCTAAAATTCAGCCTGTGAAAATGACGTCTCATGTAAGAAAAATGCAAAGAAAATTATAAGCAAAGTTAAGCTGTTTTCTTTTAGCAAACCCGGATTCTCTCCAAAAAGCGGGGCCGTAGGCAATTGTCTTATTTACCTAAGCCACAGCCTTCAATGTCGCGCTCATCGACATCAAAATCAAGTAAATGAAATAATAATTAAAAATTCGTATTATAATAATTAGAAATAAAAGTTCAATCTTATGGGGGAAGGGGGGAGGAGGGTGGGAAAAATCCCGTTGAACTACTTTGAGCCTGTAAATTAATTGGAATTGAATTCTGCAGATACAAACAAATCACTTGACATTAACTAAAATAGGTTATTTTGTAAATGTTGACAAACGCAGATGTTTACGCTCTGTTGTCAAGTGTGTAGGTCTAAAGCTCTTAAATAAAAGCAGCAAATACGCTCAAAGCTACATCGTATAAATTGATTTCTTTATTGCGTTTATAGAGCTACGTAACATGTGTTGTCGAATCGCTTTTGACTTTCGGTTAGTCGACGCGCAAGCTCGATCCTCCTACTTTTACAATATATAATGCTCTACTTAACGCTCATTTATATACTAAACACCAACTCTTTTAAATTCAGTAATGTATAAACAACATTTTAGAATGCATAGGGAAAGGAAAAGATTTACTTCGCGATTTTGTAAGAAATAAAAATAATCATTATAATTATTACAGGGTTTGCGGTTAAGCTTTTTTGCTCGTTCTGCTCGTTTGCTCGTTATGCGTAAATCCACTTCTTATGACGTAAGACTGAGAATTGTTATGTTTATTGTAAACAGTAAAAAAAGAAAATTAATTATTCCTAACAAGACCAGGTAAAAAAAATACTCTCTTATTTATAACTGGCAAATTTATAATCAAATCAAATCCACCACCATATAACCAAAAATTGCATTTAAGGCTTAATTACGGAGTTATGGGCTTGAACCTGAAGCATGCTGCCCCTGTAATCGCATTGAGTTAAGCGTAAATCCACTGCACAGCCTAGCAGGAAAATGTTGCGGTACAGCTTGCTATAGGTAATCTCATAGCGTTATTCAGGGGCAGCATGTCCAGGTGCAAACCCATAACTCCGTAATTAAGCTTCAAACGCACTTTTTTTCTGATTGAAAGTTGTTTATTTTTTATTCCTCTACTTGCCCCTTTAGTTTGAGCATGACCTTTGGAAACACCCTGTATAAACTTAAAATAAATGATCATCATTTTCAAAAAAATTATTCCAGACGAATTAAAATGTCAAATTTTATTCAGTATACCGCGATATCGGATTTATTTTAATGAATTTAATTTTGCGTCGCATTCTAAATGTAAATGCAGTTATAACAACTTCGAAAAGCTATAATATTATAGTAATGGTGGCCTGAAGTTTACGATTACAATGGAAATAAATAAGGACCTTAAATCGTAAAGATATTTTCGTTTCAAGTTACGATTTTGAGATCATTTGATGTCAGAAGATAGATCTCGCTTTTACGATGCTCGACTCCTAGCAAAACCCAACTACCGTATAGGATTTTTATTTATTATTTTTTTTCTTCTCGACGTTTCTTTCGCGCTGTAGAAAACACGACTAAGCAGTGACCAATGTATAAAAATTCAATCTTTTCCGTGTAATATTATTCCCATATATATAGTTTCGGCATGAAAGCGCGAAATCATTTGTGGGAATATCAGTGGTACAGCTAAGGAGAAGCAACTACTTTCACACATTTTATGGCCCAATTCGCTAGATTTTTCTTTCACCATTCCCATACTCAACAATAATCATAACTAAGAAATGTGAACTAACTTTAATAAATTTTCGAAGCTCCAAAAAAAAAAAAAATGCGTTCTATACTATTTTTTTTTTATTATTTATTTTTTCCGCAGCAAACGTTTGCGTTTAATAGCACAAACATGATTCTACACCTCGCTATCGGTGCTAGTAGTACCAGCAATCAATTTTAATCTCAGCTTTAACAATTAAAAGTGAATACTCGCAACACAGCTAGAAACATTAAAAGCATTTTCAAAGCAACGTACTATTATTTATTATAGAAAAGAAATGTCAACAAAGAAACACAATACAGTATAGAATATCTTCCGATATGAAAACTGATGACTCGGAGATATTTTGTCAACCTACATGAAATCACAATGCAAAAATATTAAATGTAAATGATAAAAATCTACATGCGCACCTGCGCTTATATACAGTACGGTACCTAAAATTCATAAATATGAAAGAAAATTGAAAAAAGTCTGCAAAATCGATTTTTTTTTTATCTGAAGAGTGGGAGGAATATGCTGAACTTTAAGATGACGAGCATTTTTTTAATTTTGCTTAAGATAAACTGGCGCTATATATATCCCAATTTCATTTCGATATCAAAACTTATGCGCGATAACTTAACAACTGTATTCAAATTTTAGATTGACTCTGACTGAGCCTGCATGTCAAATTCAAAATAATAATATAGACGTATTTCCACAGTTATTAATAAACGAAGCTTGCTCTGTATTTGCCGACATAAAAAAAAATAAACTTTTATATTACACTCTCGATGGGCTGCATGAGGAGCTGGCTGAGAGTACTACTGTATTTCACTTTCAAACTTAACGCAAATATAATAATTCTAATAATAAAATGCAATTAATATGTCAATTAGTAAATTCGAGAGAAAACAAATTTTTTTTAATCTCGAAAATGTGTTCGCTTTCATTACGCGAACATCAACTTAATTATTACAGTACCAGACTTAATTACTGCTCAACAGGATTTTTCTTTTTAAAACATGATTGATCTAGCAGGTAATAAAAGCGGATAATAAACTCAATAAATTTTACTAAATTTAATAATTCATAAAAAAAAAAAATAATAATAAAAGCTTAAATTATAAATATTTTAAAAACGAGTTTATAAATTTCGTATTTTTTGCTGCATGCAGATGAAAAAACTAAATCCACTTGTACGTGCTATAACACTATTTTGAAGAATTGGTTATAAAGCAGCATGTTAAATTTGAGGGGGGAAAAAAAGGTATTTTATATTTATTTTTCTATTCCACATCAAAAGTTTAGTTTAATTGAGTGTCATTTAAATCAAATAAAATAAATACTCTTTCTAAACCTTTTCTTGTTTACTACAGTAGGTTACTGTACTGACACCATGACTATAAATGTCGATTCTATACTTGAAATGCGTGCCAAAATCAATCTCACTTTACAGTTCACATCACGGGTTGAAAAATGAAATAAAATTTTAAAATTCTTAAAAGGAATATTCGCTGGCTGGTATACACAATACCAAAAAAATAAAATGAAATAAAGCGAAGGGGAGTGGAGTGAAAACAAGTTTTGCATTGCGCTTGGGATAGATGTGTGGCTGGGTTACCTAACATAATATCATTCCCGCAAATATCTTGTCTCTCGCGCATTGTACATAAGCTAGATCGAACGTAATGTATAGCAATGGCATGAACAAATGACATCAAAAATTTTCGTTCAATGTTTTAAAAGTTGGAGCACGTTTAAATTGACGCAAATCTCTCCGTGCAATTTCTAGCGATCGAATACCAAGTTAAACGCGTAACGTGAGTAGAAAGTTACATGAGAACAATCGAACGTTTAGCTAAATATTACGCACATCCGAAATTCCATCCAAATTTAGTCATCGATTAAGAATAATTCCAGATTTAGAGTTTTTTTTTTAAATAAAAAAAAAAAGATAATATATCGATTGTGGTGAAAAAAAAAGTCATTCAAAAGTTTTTTTTGTATTGAATCTTCGTCGATAGCGTAAAAAAAAGGTCGAGTAACATATCGCGAGTGTTTCTGTGTTATTTACAATAGATCGTTATTCAAAGAAAGATAGATGAAAGTAAACATGCGAAAATCCGTGAATATCGATCACTATTATATGTCTAATCACATCAGTTCCATTGCTTTCCATTTGCTTCGTTTTCACCAACACCTAACCCCATATGCACTCGCTTGACTTCTGCAGCTAAAGAATATTTTTGCAATTTTTTACGAGAAAAAAAAAAAAGAAAAGAATTGTAAAGATAAATTTAGATCTATTTGCCTTTTTGTCGCCTTCTTGAAAGAAAAATGTATAACATGACAATAAAAAAAAAAATACATATAAATAATTCAGATAAAAGTTTAAAATAGGAAGTCATTTAAACTGGTTTAATTTGCCTTTTATTCAGAGTGTTAAAAAATAAAATAAATATACATGACATGCAAAATAATAGTTTTAAATTATAATGAATGTTTGACAGTTTATGAGATGACATTCTGATTAATCATTATCTCCCCCCTCTAAACATTAACTTCTTAAAATTTCCTTATCTGAAAATGTAATGTTAGGATAAACTTGTTTTCTCATTTAATTTGTTCGTTTGGGGCTCTAAAACATAAAAACGTTTTGATAACTACCGATAGCTTAATAATTTAAAAAAATAAAATTCCATTAAACTTTATATAAACATTTAACGCTTTGAAAGTTCGGCCCTTATTTATTATTATTTTTTTTTCACCCTTATCCATTATAATTAAAATTCCGGTAGCTCCAAAAAAAAAAATCTTTTGTGTGATGAAGCGCAATTTTTTTAATGTAATCGGTCGGCACCAAATTACAAGCTGGTGGGCAACGGCTCTGATTAACTGCTTGTAATAACAAGCAAAAGAAACAGCTATAATCTCATCGAAATTCATGCACCAGGAACCTCCACAATCAATAAAAATCGTAACCAAAAAATTTTTTAAATTTATTATTAAACAGTAATTTTTTATTTTATTACAAAAATCGATAAAACTTTTAAATAAAACAAATGAAAGTTTGTCAATACTGAAATACGGCGAAACTTGGTAGGTCTACATAGACCTCACCCCCGGGCATACCGGTATTTTGCTGATCAGAAATTACGCTGATTTTCGTTATAATGATTATTTTTGCTGTTAAATTAATTAATTTGTTATTGATCAAGTTTCAAATAAAAAAAATGCAAATTTTAAAGTTTAAATAAAACGGTATCATACCGAATTTTCTTGTTCTTACAGCGATACATGTATGTACCGTATTAAATACTGTAGTCTGTATTCAATATACACATTCAAAAAAATAAAATTACACTATAAGAATTTTTTTAAGGAAAAAAAGATGCAAAGCGATAGGCTACAATAATAATTCTTCCTGCTTGCAAATCTCATGTAAATTTGAACTTGCTAAATCAGCGTACAGCGTTAAGCTCAAGGTCTACATGTCTTTATAAAGTATTCAGTACGTGCTTAACAATTGTATAGTAATACATCATGTATTCCCAATTCAATCGCTCATTCTTCAATCAGACATTTGGAAACCTGGGATTTCGCGGTTTCTTCACTTCCCTAAATATAATCAGCTTTGACTACAGTTGAATATTTAACATTGAGATAGTATTAGCTACGGTACTTACGAGTATGTGCTTCTTTTTTATTATTTGAAAAAAAAAATTTTTTTTTAAAAAAAACCGTTTATCTTACAACTAAATATTTAATCGCGTGTGGTAGCGCAGCAACCGACGTTTTACTGATAAAAACTTCAAAAAAAAAAAAAAGTTAAATCTAGTGATTTGAAATTGATAAAAAAATAAAAAATAAATCTCGTACCGATCGATTAAATTGAAATCTACAAAGATGCAGGAAAGAGTTCGTTTAATACTCCCAAAAAAAAAAAAAAAAAAAATTAAGAAAAACAAATGTTTGCCTACGAACAAAATTGATATTAACTACGAACTAATAAGTGCTTAAGCAAAATAATAATAATAATAATAATAATTAAAAAATAATATTTTTTCGCTCGTGTTTGAGTGATTAAAAATCCTATTATCATGGTTTATTTAAAAAATGTCATTCTTTACGTTGAAAAATTAAAAGCGAACTTTCCTTCAATTATAAAAGCATGCATCATCGCTTTGCTAATTGGTTTCAACGTAATAATAATAAAAAAAAAAAAAAAAAAAAAAAGCCGCATAACAACGCCAAAAGAAATTTACCGAAATAAACAATTTTGGAACAATATGGAAAGCAAATATAAACTCGTATTACAAGTAAACACCACGTAGGCCCTATTAACTGGCTTAATACACTATTCAACTTCAGTATATTAACCGTGTTACACATAATGTATAATACCTGTATATGTACTTGATTTCTGTAAACGAATTTAGCCAGCTTAAATTTTAAATACAGTACAAATTGGTAACGAACAAAATAACCGTTTTCAATTTAAAAAAAATAATTCTGAAGTTATTTAAATAGCGCAAAATTAGCAACTAATTTTTTTTTATAACAAACTGAAATTGCTTCTGATATCCGAAACAAGTTTCGACCACAAATACTCGGACAATTGAGATTCTACTGTATTTTTCCGGAAGTCACCGCAATGATCTTTTTGTTTAATCTTGACGTAGGCTTAAGGCTTAAGAATTTAAGATAGCAAGAACTTTTATTCTTTCAAAAACACTCTCAACTGTGACCTGTAAAAGTTTCGAAGTTTATTGAATAACTTTTCTAAATGAGCACAAATAAACTGTGGCAGTTAGCATGGAAAAACAACTGTAACCGCACCCTATTTTCCAATTCCCCATCGCTCATTACACTATAATATAGTTACACGGCACGAATCTGTCTTCGCATTTCATACTCAATCTGCAAGCGTTCCTTCAAATACAAAACCTTAAAAAAATAATTTTCAAAGCTTTTACAGTACTTTCTTATCTCCAAATGCTTTCATATTTCCATCTAACAAAGACCACCTTGAAAAGTCGCACATTGCGTCGACATCCATAACATATATAATACTCAAATTTTATTTAAAAAAAAAAAAAAAAGACTTTTTTCGGTTTAATTTTTAGCCCCCCATCGTCCCAACGCCCAATTCAATTATTACGAGTGCTCAGTTTGTTGAAATCAATACCTCACTCACATAGAAACACACCCAAAAACAAAAAAAAAAAAGTTTCGAAATTTCAAGTTTCACGATTTTGATCAACAGGTTTTATTTATTTTTTTCATTTAATGTTTCAATCAATTTCATTTTTTTTTTTTTAAAAAAAAAAATTTTATTAGCTATCAGAGAAAAATGATATACGATGGAAGGTTTTTGTCAAGGAGTACAAATAAAAATAATTCAAAAAGAAAAAAAAAACCAAACTTATATTATTATATTATCACTTCCATATGTATGAGAGTACATGCAGTGGGTCAGTCGATATAAGAGTAGCCTTGTCTCGGTTAGCACCGGTCTTGACTTAAAATTACTATTATATTTTTATCTATTATAGAAAAGTGCTCTCCTATCGCAAAACTACCCGGATACATGTTTATACAGCGGAAATACAAACAGGGCGTTGCTCGATGTCGCTATTTAACAGATATTAATGGCTGCAGGTGAAACCTTAATCAAAATCACTAGAGAGATATTAGGAAAACTCGTTGACCATGTGCAACGACAAGCGACATAATGACATATTTGTTGACAAATATTTTGGCGGCGATAAGATTGTTAAAATGTAATTCGACTGCAATATAATGTTTATTAAAAACCCGATACTATATTATTATATTCAGGCTTATTGTTATATTATTACGCGCGTGTACTCATTGTTTATGAAATTTCAACAGTGTTTTAATAGTTGCATAATATTCGGGTCTAGACTTATATATCTTGTTCCACGTGTGAAGAAAGTCAAAAATGAGATTAATTTCTTATATACAAGTGCAGGCGGCTATTTTAATCTGCTTAAAAATTGTTTGGAAATGAAATGATACATAATTATATATTGTGCATATTTTATTCCCTAATCAAATAAACAAAGCTCACGGCGCTTAGCATATGCATGCACAAAACAGCCCGATTAGGAAATTGCGCGGCGTTAGGTTTATATTATGCAAACCGGTCGCGGAGAAAGAAAGAAAGAAAAAAGTGTTTGAAAACTTCACCTTAGTTTTAATGTAGTATGTTTTTATTGCTTTATAATCGCAAGTACATTGTACGAGCTACAGGTTGGCTACATTGAAAAAGAAAAACTTCCTGTATTTTAATTTTAATAGTGTTTTGTAGCCGACGGCGCTCAATTGCTCGGCGTCGACTCGATTCGAGATCGAAAATCTTATCTGGGTGTGACATTATTAACTAATTTATAATCATATATCTGGATCGTCCAGTCTGATTTATTAAAAAGTCTAATAATTATTTTAAGGTTATTATTAATATACTGCGAAAATATTTTCCACGCTCGTTTATTTCCTATTGGCTTTTCTGGATACCTTATTATCTAGAAGATGTGACTTAGATTTCGTGACAGAAACGAAATCACGTTTTATGTCAATCAACTATTAAATTAATTTTGCCGCGGAAAAAAACGAGGTCAATTTGTTGTCTCGCACTCATTACAAATGTCATAATTAGAAAATGAAATAAATGGAGAGAAGAAAAAAAAATTTCAAGAATTTTAGAAATTAAAGAGAATATTATTTACAATTGTAATGGTGTAAAATATATTATTTGATTTTTTTGCTGTTCTGTTTTGATCATCGAAATGCAGGTACAGAAAGTCCAAAATGCCCCCCTCCCCTCAAAAAAAAAAAAAAAGATGCCAGTACCTCAGCAAAAAATAATAAAAAAAATATTTTAAAATTAATTTTATAAATAAATTACTTTAGAATTTTAGAGTTTAAAATTGCTTAAAAGAAGATAAATTGGTCCAGTTTTACATTAAAAGTAGTTTTAATAAAACATGCAAAGTTTGCCTCTCTCACAATATTTTGCTCCTTCCATTTACTCCTACAGTACATTTACAACTGTACTTTTTAAAAAAATACTTTATTCAATTTATAATAATTGCTATAATTCAGTTTTCGTAATTTTTTTTTTATTATTATTTTATTTTACTCTCATCAACATGACAAATGCAAAACAGCACAAGTCACATTCGAAATGTTGATGACAATGTCATGTTGTGGGCGGAAGATGGGAGTCCTCAATAATTCATGAATGCCAGTTCGACTTACAAGTTATTTGAAAAATTAAATATTAATTAATCTCAAGCATTTAAATTTTAAAACTTAATGGGTTTATTATGGAGCAATAAAAAATAAAATAGCGCCACAAGAAGGAAGGAAGTACATGTAATAGTGTTTCGATTGGACTTGCACCACTTCTATGCAAATTTAACAACCAATGTTTTGAATTCATAAACAGGCAATTTACGCAGTTTCAACTTGTATGTAGATTTTCTTTACTAACCTACTTGTTTGCAACGGTACGTGTACATACTCTCACAAAGGTAAATAAAAAAAATAAAAAAAAAATGCAAGTGTGAGAAATTGCATATACTCGTACATGTACGAGTTCGTGCATACTGCATGCATGAAATTGATAAAGTAATGTTCTACTAATAAAACTAACAAATGTGGTGTTACACAGATGAATTTATTTGTTATTATTATTATTATTATTTTTTTCTATCCCATGTAAGGACAGCAAGGAAGATAGAGAAGTCCAAAAACCCAGAATATCACCCTTTTTTTTTTTTTAAATTAAAGAAGATAAGGTAATATCCCGGGATTAAACCCGTGACAACACTCACAACTACTGACAAACTGCGTCTGAACAAAAATAAGTTATCGGTTTCTTTAATCACCGGTTGCATTGCTATTAAGAGCTTATAATTATTAAGGTAGAAATACTTTAAAGTTATCAATGCGCATTCAGTACCTTAGTTATAAAGATGTTGAAGCCCAAGGCTTTTAAAGCTCGCGATAAATAAATTTACATATTAAATAAACAAAAACAAAAAACGCGTTTTCCTTTACAAATACCTACGGGTAATGTTTCAAAAACAAATTTATTTTTGCCTTAGCAACAAAAATTAATTTTTTTTCAAAGTACTAGTGGTACTAGAAATAATAAGAAGTTATTGTTTTTGGAATGCGCAATTACAGATACAGTACAGTATATAAAAAATAAACAATAATTATTGTGTACAGATAGCTAACAAGAAATTTTTCTACCGCATACCCCCAACTATTAAAGATAAAGCGATCTAATTTTTTTTTTTTTGAAGTAAATTTAAATATGCAATACTTTTTTTTAATTAAGTTTTAATAAATTTTTGCACTCCAATATTATCACGTTGAGTTGTTGCGTTCAAAATCCACAGTATTAAAGTGAATTGTTTATTTTTTGATGACCCATTTTTGTCGAAATGCGGGAAAGACAGCTGTTCTTTCAATTAATCAATCATGATCCTACGATGGTTCTAGATGGGTTCGGGTTCAGTACTCCAACTGAAGAAGGCCTCGTATAAAAACAGTAATTTTTTTTTTGTTTATTAATTTTTAAATTTGCCCTTTGCAAATTTGGTTTTTCATCTTTATAGTTTAAAATTCTCAATTTGCAGATGACAAAATTATATGAAAATTTATTTTCAGAAATACCCCAATAATAGTTCATGTTGACACGTACCAAAAAAAAAATTAATATTTTTTCAATGCGAATTATGCGAGGCACTTTAAAGGATGTGTCTTAAAATTAATCACCTGACAATAATTTATCGTAATCAAAAACTGGTTATATATATTTTTTAATAATTTACTGTCATTTGCTTCGACTTAATAACTTTTAAAATATTGAATTATTCAATTCTTATTTACTGTGGAGAGGAAGTGAGTTTATGAACAGGTTCATTAAACACAATCATGTCAAATATTTTAAAGTCAAATTTAATGTGAAGGTAAAGCAATAAATTAAATTACAGTATGTCCCTCTTATCTCTCGTATTAAATATGCTGCACTTTTAGAGCTGAAAGTATAGCGTATACCAAATTTTTAACACTAAATGTCAAGGTTGATTTACAGCATAATTAGTTTGACATTCCAAAAAACATTTTGTTGTAAAAATGTTTGACAATACATGTAAAGTTTACGTAGATATTTTTTTTTAACTGGTTAAAATAAGGGAACTATTGTGGCTTTAATCACCATTTATTTGGACCAATACTTCACTTTAACGACATTTACCCAAAACCTCTAGTAATGGAACACAAAATAATGAAATTTTGTTCTCTAACGTAGGACGTAACAAAATCAAATTTTGTGATAAAAAACCACAACACTAACAGCGAAGCTAATTTTAATTAAATAATAATCGGTTTCAACCTCTTCGCAAACATTTCAAACTTTTAACTTGATTCTCTTTATCAAACTTAATTTTAATTATTAAATAGAGTTTCAGCAACTCGAGAAAAAAAAAATCATTGACAAGTTGAGCGTTAATTAAGTTTCGCCAATACTGGTTTACACCGCATATTGTCAAAAACTCAAAAGCTATAGATTTAATATCCGTATAAATGGTTATTTACGATTCTCACCTCCATAACCTACGGCATTTTTTCGAATAGCCAATTATTAAAGTAAGTGATTGATATTTTTTTTTAAAAAAAAAAACAAGTTGTAAACCCCAGCTCACCTAACTTGTAAACATTTGTATCATGAAATGTTAATTACATTTGATTTTGACAAGCTGCTGATTACGAACCGTAACCAGATCTAACTCCATTTACCGGTCGATTTCTCTTACAACAAAAACACCCAAAACGCTATTCCCTTGCAATGATCATAAGCTTACAACTATCAAAAAAAAATTGAAACTAACAGCGTTAATTAATTCAGTTTTTTTTTTAAAACAACAACTAGGGTAGAGAGAGAGATAAAAAAAAAAGATTTCCTTGATATAGTTACATTGATTACCGTAATGGGAATTCCTTTGGCTTTGACACCGATAAACGCGTGACATTCATCTATAGTGGCCACTCGATCGATAAGAGCCGAGCTCGCACCGCCGTCAACCTCCAACTCTCCGCCGCTCAACTCATAGCTGGAAACTCGGCGCGTACGCACAGCCGACGAAACCGACGTTGATTTTGGCATTAATAAAGTTGACATTTATAAACTGGACGACAAGCCGTTTGTCACTCATCCGGATCACTTCGATAAATAAAATGTTAATATCTATAATTGATCAATGATAATTCAATTTCACGCCGCGCCGTATACATTCGGTTTTACTTTAAAACGCGACATAATTCTGTCGATCGACGTCCAAATAATTCATTGACGTCAAAACAAAATATATAACTATTTTTTTTTTTTTTAATATAGATAAATATTAAAAATCAGAGAAAAATTAAACGAAGGATATTTTTCGATATAATTACAACTGGTTTACCATGTTTTTAAAGGTAGAAGACGCGAACCCAACGAACGTATACCGCGATTCAATTTTCGTCAAAAACAGAGCCAAAGCTATTTCTCTTTTCCAAACGACAAATGAATACAAGGTTACAGGAATTTCAATTAATCTTTTTCTCCGCTTTACTATTTTTTTTTTTTTTAAATTGGTACGTAACTTGGTTTTCACGCGTAATTCGTCGCTTTTGGTATGCGCTATTAAAATGTTTTTTCACTGGCTGAACGCGCCTTCTGCATCGACGTCTCTATGAAGCGCCTACACTTACACATTCTCTGGTAAAAAATAATTTTCAATTGCTCGACGAAACTTTTATTATTTCTTTCTGTCACCCTTCGCATCTTCTAAAGAAAACGATAAAAAAACGATTAATTTGTCGTAATCATTTTCCGATTCACTGATTTCATTCAATTGAACCGCTTGCAAACTCTCTCTCTCCCACTACCGCATTAAAATAATCAACAAACCGGTAATTTACTATTTTCGTGGTTTTTTCTTTTAAAAAAAAAAAAAAAATACACACAACTTGTATGTAAATGATGAGATCTAATTAAAATAAAAGTCTAAAAAAAAATGCGTTCAGAACGTTAATGATGAATCGGAGATTCCAAAGTGAAGATAGAAATAAGATTTAACGTCGTAGTACTGTATTTAAAAGCCGCTGCGGGGATCACAAAATACCGTATCATGTTTTCACCGAACGTGCACCTGTAGTACTCACTATTCCTAAGCTTTCTGGGCACCCACACACTACTATTATTACCGTATTAGCAACCCACGTATACACTGAAGAACTAAATGCGCAGATCCATCGTGTTTACATGCATTGAAATCGTCAGCTCTAATATTTTTTTTTTTTTTTTTTTTCGTTCTAAAATTGGAAATACACCATACCGATTTATTAGAAACGAGTAGAAATCGCATTTAGATAATATTCAGTCTCCCATGTCTGTTATCTGCGCTTTAACAAATAATAGTCCTTGTATAGACGATTGTACTGTATATTCCAACTGTGCAAATATCGTAGTAGTACGGTACTCACGGTTTTAAATTCAAGTTTACACAGGAGATACGCGAGCAATAATTTGTTTTCATGTTTTTTTTTTTTTTGAGGCCATACGTAGAAAATATTTTTATTAAAATGTCAAAAAACATATAACAAAAAAAAAAAAAAAAAAAATAGATGAGCGCTAATATTATTGGGTTTACTTCTGTTATTTGATAAATGCTTCATTCAGTGAATCTGATCAAGTAAAAATCTTCGATTAAATTTAGGGATTGAGATACATTTTCAATAAAATAGAATATAAAAGCATAACAATATTTATATACATATTTAGTTTAATGTCGAACTGCTATTTATAAATAGAAAGTGACAGATTATAATATGCAGAGTAAAAAAAAACTCTACTCTCAAAATACATATTAAAAAGGATCAGTACTGTATTAGAATTATGTTTACTTTTTATTTTAAAATAAAAATTAATTTCCACTAAGCTATTTATTTTATATTTCTAATTTTAAACAAAACAACCCCCCCCCCTGATTTGATTTTAATCATATATTTACATTAATTAAGTATAAAATTAATTCTGGTAGATAGTTAGAAAAAACTATATTTATAAATATTTCAGCACGTTATCAATCACGTAAAAACGCACATTAATTTACCAAACAACAATAAAATTAGAAACTTATCTATTTTACCAATTTTATACCTTCACTGGTTTGAATAATAACATAGAATTTGTTTACGACAAGGTTCGGTTCGTGAAAAACCAGTCGTAAAAAAAGTCTTTTTACAATAGCATTAAATTTATTATTATTATTTTTTTTTTGTAAAGTATTCTGTTTTTAAATAAAAAACAAATTTCTGACATTTTTTTTACTTTTACAATTAAGCAATTAGCAACTAGTAATCTTAGAAAAAATCTACATTATAAATAAGAAGAGTTTTTCATGCGAGTGTGTATGAAATCTTCCCATTATATTGGGCCTAATATTCATTATCTAGATCAAAGTAAAATAATTTAAAATTGTAGAAACTTAGTTGTTTCTTGATTTTGATTTCTACTATTTATGAGTTTTAATAAAATGGAAACGAAAAAACTTTAAAAAAACGACTCAAATCAATGAGCTAGAGACAAATGGACCATGGAATCGTGTTCCTGAGGTCATTTTACATCTAAAAAGTCAATTTAATAATACTTGATTTTGTAGTCAATTTAATCATACTTGATTTTGTTGTCAATTTAATCATACTTGATTTTGTTGTCAATTTAATCATACTTGATTTTGTTGTCAATTTCTGATCTGGGGTCAAATGAATAGGTTAAACTAAAGGATTTTCAAAAATTCAACTGCATATAACTCGAAAAAAATCGAGGAATCCATACGCCTAGATCAGAATGTCACCTCTACATGTATTCGTGCACCCAGAAATAGCCAGGAGTAATATTTATATACTCTGCCATACGCTGACAAATTTAAATTAAGAAAGAAAAAAAAAAAGCGTCACTGTGATTAATTATTCTTGCGCTATAAACAGCAATGACGCACAATCTGATACTATTTCCGTTTAACATTTATTATTATGTCCATATTAATGCAGTGTGATGCTGTGTTTCACTCTCGGAGCCTCCAACCCCGCTGTGAAGCAAATTACATTTTTATTGTCTAAAATGCTAGTCTTTGAAACGTCCATTAGTACTCCTGATTAATAGTTCGCAACTTTAATAAAGAGTTCATTTTTATCTCAAAAAATCGTCCAAATTTAAATATTATACCGGTGAAAAAATCTAGATGTTCGGAGAAAAATACATTATAATTTGCTTTTACAGCATAAATTGGAACGCGCGCGGTACAAACCTTCCATTATAAAACGATTTATAACGTTATCGCTCAAATTTGGAAGTGAGAGAAAGAAAAAAAACCAGCTATAATTTGCATGATTAAATAGGAACGTTGAATAAAACCCTCCATCATATTGCCATTTATAAGCGCGGGCGAAAATTCGAATTCTACGATAACGAAAAGTGTGAAAATGACGTCGTTTTCGACCCAAAAAAAATTTTATTTCATAACTACAATTTCCATAAATTTTAAAGCAATTTATCGGTAGCGCAAATTTTTTTTTTAAATTGGGGTAAAAAAAAAATGTTAAGGTCGTGGTGTAACTTCAGCTGATGATGCAATGATACAACTTATAGATGGAAATGTCTTAACCGGTTCACGTCATTAGCATGCAAATACGATATTCTTAAACCCTTGCTTCCCCCCAGGGACCCTTGGCGTTTTGTTTACTCTACGACATTATTTTATAAATGTCGTCCACTCCCATTTTTTATAAAAAAAAAAAAAAAAAAGCATGCGGTATGTATTTCAATTGCAACCTGCTGTTTATTTTTTTATTACTTTTCAAGTGCATTTTCATTTTTCCATCCGCGACCTTCTAACAATACAGATCACATGTTGATAAATTTCCAATTAAGCATTCTATAACAAATAAAAATAAATAGGTACCAAAAAAAAAAAAGTATGTTAGCCTCGGCCTCGCGCACTGTATTTATTAATATTAAATCATAATGATAATAATAACAACGAGAATATTAATAACTTTTACTTTGAGTTTTCAATTATAAACGCATTAGACGCCTGGATGATTGAGGTTGTAAAAATTAAAATATCAACCAAATAAAATTAAAAATTCATTCTCTCGTGAAATATTTTATATTGTAATAACTTATTAATAATAATTTTGTCGAGCGAGTGATGTACATGTAGATATTATTTCAAAGCTGATTTTTTATCGTCAATTAAATCGGGCGCTGAATAGTTTTGCCATTAATCAAAGCATAAAGAATTATCTGCTCCATTTCAAATCATCAATTAGCAGTAATAAATGCCGTTATTATAGACTTCGTCGGCAACCAACGCACTCGAGAGTCGTCGTTCCGCTTACATGAATTCGGTCAACTCAACAACGGGAACGCCGTGATTTTGACCGATCAACAGAGATCATTATTTGCACATAACTTTTGATGATTTGCACATATCTACGTACAAAGTAAATAAATGCCTGCCTGAGATAGAGTTTTTAGGTAAATATTAAACTGCACCACGCTGCGTTCAAATAATAATATAAAAATATACCTCCCCAATGTTGCTATTAGCAACCGTGCAACCAACTCAGCCAGCCTGATCATTTAGTAGTTATAGCAACCTCCGAAATTCTTTAATAAACCTGCTCATTCGTCGATTTTGTGAAAATAAATTGGCTATAATATTACTTTATATTATTTACACTGTAATATTAGAAAATGTACGAAGTCAATTTTTTTTTTTTTTTTTTGTTTTAACAGTTTACAAGAAATAAAACTATTAAAGATCGGATGAGTATTTCCATTTTTTTTTATTTTCATAAAAAAAATTTTATTGTTCAATTTTTGAGCTATACTACTGTATCACTAACAATAATTATTTTTAAAGTTTTGCAATTAATTTTGATTTTTTTCTAAGAATTCTGCGGTAAAATAAAATCCACGTTGAATTAAAAAAATGTTAATTGCATAAAAGCAGATTAAACTTGTACACCAGCGTTGTATATTATTACAAATATTTCTGTTTAAACCAATAATAAATATTTTAAAAACGAAAATGAAAATAAAATTTCTTTATAAAAATTGCTTAGAAAACGTTCGCCAAATATTATTTTTTCTTTAATAATTAAATTTAAATAAATGCTTACAAATATTATTTAAAAAAAAATGATTAACGCTTTAAAAAAAAAGAAATACTGTATTATAAAAAAAAATAATTAAAAACAAAAAAAGAAGAAATAAATCCCCCTTAGAATAAAATGTTAAATTACATAGAAAACGATAAAATAAATAAGTTGAAAATATAAACATAAAAGTTAAACAAATAAAAGCTCGCTCGTAAAGACATTTCTTAATGATTAGTACATGTATTTACAAAACCTAATTTTCGCTAATTCAAATAATGCGCAATTTGAAACATGGATAATGGGGAGAGAGATAAAAGCAAAGTTTTAGATCTAAATTTTCTCCAAAACAAAAATTAATTAGGATCAAGTTTAAAAGCTTTTTCCGCATTTTTTTTTTATCGCAAATAAAACTAAATAAAACAATTTTATGCTTAAATTAACTTAACAAAAAATCTACATTCTTAAACTGATAAACGGGATGTTTACCGCAGTAAAACTCGGATATAGTGGACAATTTTTACTAGTCCCTTGAAGTCCATTATAACCGAGTTCTACTGTATAATAATTCCTGTATCAAAGAAAAAATTTCATTAGATATTAAATAATTGTCGGTTGAAATGCAAACCATCGCTCAATAAATAGTGGTCATAAAGCCGTAAAAGTTAGCAGATTGTTGTTACCTGTGTAATATTATTAAATACAGTACGTAGTTGGAAATAATTGCTAACGCTGTTTATTACTACAGAATAACACAAATTCGGCTGAATATAGGCAGAAATATCTCTCAAGTTTCACAAACAAAACTAGAACAATCGCCAGCTGCCAATAATATTTTCTCTGAAGATCTCGCGCATCATTTCTGCAAATATACAACAAACCTCACGAGATGATGAGAAAAATAACGAATTTATATTTAAAACAATTTCTGTGAAATATGAGCAATGTTTGAAAAGCGTAAAAACTGATTTCTGTACTTTTGATTTTAATTAATGGATTGCAGTCGAAAATAGTCATACGTTGTATAGCAGTGTAGCGTAAAGCCGTGTCCAGATTACATCGATCGATAGTGTCGATCGAAAACTATTATCGATCGATAATGTTTTTACTTGTCCACATACTCTCGGGGTCGATCGACTCATCGGCAGTCAAAAAATGTCAAGCAACATGCCTCGACAAGTCCACACAGTACTGTGTCGATCGACTCCTTTTGATCCTTGCCGATGTCGATCGACTCCCTTTGATCGTACCGACTTGAATCGGGTTGAGATCGACTCGACAATTCATCGATCGACAAATCGATCGACTAGTCCACACGTGTAGACTTTATCGATCGACAGCATCGATCGATGTCGATCGACGTAATCTGGACGCGCCTTTAGATACTCGATTCCGAAAAGTACTGTATATAAAGTAGGTCTATGGTTTTGAATAAATTAGTTTTTTTTTGTGTGTGTGTGTGCTTTCAAATCTATTCAAAACTACGATGTATCTTTTAAAATTAAACTTACAAAAAAAAAAAAAAAAAAATAGCAAAAAAGAATGAAAACGATGAAAGCGCATGCGTCGAAGTAAGAAGAGAGAAAAAAAATACCATTAATTTCATCTCATTAATTCGAAGTTAAAAAAAATTTTACCCTTCTTTTTTGTTTATGTGGAACAAATTTTGCCTTTCATTTTCAATAGTTTCGTCAAATTACTATTTGGAATTAAGTTTCCAATTAAATATACAAGTTAAACTAATCAACTTGATGAATGGAAAAAGTAAAAAAAAATCAGCATCTTCAACAACATAATTTGAAGAATAAAACGCAAATTTAACAAAATAATTTATATGACATCACAAAAAAAATAATGTGTGTTCTAACCGATCCAATTTAAATAAGAAAGAAAGAAATAAAAACGTCTCGTTTATAAAAAAAAAAAACCAACAAAAAAACAGATTTAATAAACTAACTTCTTTCGAGTTACGAAATGAAAAGAAAAAAAAATTGTAACTCGAAATTTTTACATAAAATATTGTTGTATTTCGTTGAATTTTAACGCGAGTTGGTTGAGTAACCATGAAACTAAATAAATGTATTTTTCGATCGATATAATAAATAAAAACAGCGAATAAGAATCTTCCTTTTTAAAATACACATTACTAAACCAATAGGAGACCTATATCTCCGAATTTTCTTCATATCTTTTTTTTTTTTAGTTTTATAAACATTAGTTTTTTTTTTTTTTTTCTTATTTTTTTTAAGTAGTTTCATGTGTAATATTATTGAATTTAAATAATGCGTAGAATTGCGAAGAATAAAACCTGTCTAGCTACGAAAAGTCTTAAAATAACATAATCCTGTAATCAAAAATGTAATAAACTACCGAGTAAAATTTTACTGACAAATTTTTATTGCACCTAGGCCTAATTATTTCGCGAAATAATAATTAAGAAAAGTGACAAACATAGTACGGCGAGAATTTCATTTACGACGTGGTTAGGTTCAGTCGTAAAGAAATTCCATCTTCAAGAGAACCGCTTTTTTTTATAATGTATGGTGGAACCGTTCAATGATACAGTGTGCTCCAAAATAGCAAAATTAATAGATTTCTTTCAAAAATTAAAGTAACAACATTTGCTTTCTTTTAATTAATTCTAAAAATATTTTAATCATCTTTTTGATGTCATTTACAATTATTATTATTTTTTTGCTTAAAAGAAATTGTCAATTATAGTAATTGATGCTATACTGTACTGTACAAAATTTTCAAACTTTGACGACAGAAATTTACATTGCGTGTGTTAATATTAAATAAATATCTTACTTATATTTCGTTGAAAACAAACGCTAGACTGTCAATTTTATTAACTTGTAATCAACTGGTATAATATAATATAATTAACTTAAAAATACAATTTAATTAATTATAAACGAAGTCAAAATTTTAATTAATTATAAATGAAATCAAAATTTTAATTAATTATAAATGAAGTCAAAATTTTAATTAAACCGAATAAATTAAAGTCGAAATAAACCTTGAAGTAATCACGAAAGAAAATAAACTCTTGTATGTTAAGATATACTTTTTTGTTTTGTTTTGTTTTGAGAAAGCAATTTCAATTTAAAAATAAAAATTTTGTCCCTCATTAATTTTTAATATAATGTTGTTCCTGATTCCAAATAAAATTTTGGAAACAGGACTCAATAGCAGAATGCGCTTGTAGCGATTATTGTGCGCTAGGAAAACTGATTAAAACCGTAAAAAAATTCTTTTTTTACCATACACAATCAATAAATAAATTCAAAAGATGTTGATGTTAATATTATCTTGTATTTTTTTTTTTAAACTCAACACAATTTTGTTTACACAGATTTCTATGGAACAAAACCAAAAACATGGCTTTGGGATGATGTTGTTCTCGTTGAAATTTGAAATAATCATAAAAACATTTTGTTCATAAAAATAATAAAACCCTCTTAAAGTTTGAAAAGTAATATGATAAATAAAATATTAAACTTTTAAATAAAATATAAATTAAATCTGTGAATTATCCCAACGAGAAAAACATTGTGAAAAACTATCATAAACTAATACTGTACTGTAATGAACTGTTAAAATTACCGTTACTTGTGAGTAGCGTTTTACTTTATTACTTGGAGTATTAAATATTATAATATTAGCTTACATCACTTTCAAATATTAACGAGTAGGGTAGAGCAAATCAAGATTAATAGTTTTTCATCATTGAATAATGATGATAGATAAAGAGTATAAAAAAATAATGCGATCTTATTAGAAAAGAATAACATGCAACGTTTGTGTTGGCTATATAAAAACATAAACAGAACAAAAAATTTAATTATAAAATGGTGCTTAGTATTAATATAACTCAGGTAAAAAAAAATTAACGTAGACATTAGACTTTCTTTTTATTTGAGTATGTGTAAAAATAGATTTTTTATTACCTAGTAATTTTATCTTTCGGACGAAATTTTAATAATTTCTCGCTAAATGAAGAATATTTTTACGAAGTTATAAACCGCCGATCAATAAATTCCCGAATTTTTCATTTTTTTTATATAAATGACTCCATGTGTTATATAATTTTTATATTTTATTTTGAAATTTTATACTTGCTGTTCTGATATTTTTGCAAACAGTCTGTAAAAATCCAACCTTAAATTTAATTAACCCTTTTCTACAACATTTTTATTTCAGCATTTTCAATTGTCGGAGTTCATTTCCTAAGACCACCTAAGACCTTCATTTACAAAAATCGTCTGATGGTGCAGCAGGGAGGATGGGGGACCAAACTACTCTTCAAATTTGAGACTTTTTGTGCACTGACAGTGTAGCACTGTAAAAAAAAAACTCATAATCGACACAACATTCAAAGCTGTCGACCTTGCTTCCCATTCAATCTATTAAAAATTGGATGATTGAAATAAGACAGATAAATTATTAATTTGAATGTAATCTCATAGCAAGTTTCTTGAATCAACATGTATAAAAAAATTTAAACATGAAATTGATTTAAGGAATCATTAAGAAGAAAAGTTCTGGAACTTTTGGATCATGACTGGAAGTAGGCTATACTTTGTGCTGGGTATTAAGTTATAAATTTCCATCATAATCACTTTCCTCGAAAATATCTTTGCACCCAAAAATATAATATAAAAAAAAAAAAAGTTGGATTAAGTAACTTAAAACTAAAAAAATATATCCATCTTTTTCCGCTATCGACGTTTGTTTAAGGAAAAAAAATCAAATTTCGTTTTACTTTAAGATATCGGTTTTTTCTTTTCTTTTTTTTTTTTTCTATTCAAACTCTCTACCTTCAATATATTCGATAAAATTTTCAGCTTAATGTACGAGAACCCAGAAGAAAAAAAAAAAAACTCGATTTAATTCTGAGTCAAATTCCGAACCGCATCTAATGTTCACTCCTTCTTCCCCGTTTTAAGTCTCGACGATTCATGGGATTTCAATAGAAAAGAAAAAGAAAGATTTTTATTATGCTTGGGTCTCGGGAGAGGTTTGGAAATAAAGATAGAAAAAAAAAAAATTGGTCCGCACGCACTTTGTAAGGCAATTCCATCACTAACCGACTCCAATGGCGACATAGAAAAGAGTAATCACAATCGTTTATTTAAAGAACAGAAAGAAAAGTTACGTACGTCCCTATCGTTCTACCGCAAATCTTCATCTTCTTCCCCCACCTACACATACATTAAGAATCTACTAAAATGCTTTAAATTTGCGATCGCTAACTATTTTCAGTGTCTGTGTACGTTTATATAGAGATTGTATCCAACAACAGTATTTCCTTTCACACATTAAAAGCACTCATAATAAATTCGCTACATTTTTTTTTTTTTTTAAATTAATATATAAGCACAAATATAATCACAGTAATGCAGCAACAAAGTAAGAGTGTAATATAAAACAGTTATAAATAAAGAAATTTTGAGTGACGAAGCTTCCAATTCTTTATGTAAAATTCTTTACATTTTTTTCTTCCCCAATTACAGTATATAAATAAAAATTTCAAAATCAAAATTTAAATTTTACGGTACGGTAATAAAAACAAGTTATAAAAAAAAAACCTGTTACATTAAATTTTACCGGTCGTCTATTTTAATAAATTCACTTGCATTGTACTGTTTATCATGGAACCTAGACCACCAAAATTTGCAGGTCTAATTTTTTTCCCCATTAAAAACAAAAATATTCATTATCTCTGAAGCTTATGAAATATGACCCATTTTTCAATCCGAAACCTAAATAATGTGACCTAAAAAAAAATTATTAACCACAATTTGAAGCTCCCATAAAACCCGAAACCCGGTCTAAACAACCCATTTGCATTCCTAACTGCTTCTCATTAATTTCTGATTAAACAAGGCCCTCTTGAAAAATAAATGTAATAATTATATATTTGTGAGCTCCCCTTTTAAAATAAAACTCGGTATATAGCGCCAAAAAAAAAGTCAAAACAATGCCTTTTGCAACATTGGACAAAAATTTAATGACTTGTTTTTTTGTTTCAATTGTACAACAACAGATGTATCCCGGGTAACAAACGAGTTTGACGGGCTTAGTGTATTAGCAAAAATTGGTTCAAATAAATAATAAAATCAAGAGACAAAAATTATTTCATTCAGTCGTCTTTTACTTTCCAGACATCGCGTAATAAAAAGAAAGAAAGAAAGCGCGTTAACAATTGGTACGGAAATAGCAGACATTTGACTAAAATGTGAAAGCATTTCAATGTCGACACCGTTTAATAAAGAAAAGTAAAGGTAAAAAGAGAGTAAGTAAAAAAAAAATATTTTAAACGCTTTTCAACTTGAGGTGAGATTTACGAACGGAGCTTAGTAATGTGCTAAAAGTATCAAATCTCATTTAACACGTACAATGTATATGTACACAACGCGCGCGCGGAGAAACAAAATAAACAACGGGTAGCAAAAATGAAATTGTATGCCGTTTTTCATAAATCATTTCAAACAATTTCGTCGAGGATGGTAAATGTCAGAATATGATCTATTAACGAGAATGCGGAAATGAATTTTTTGTTCGCGTTTAAGAAAGAAAAAAACCAGTTAAAGTAAAAAGCTTATTTTTTTAACAAAAAAAAAAAAAAATGTGATAAATGATATTATAAATAAATTAAACTTTTTATCCATAAATTTTAAAGACAAAAGTTATAATTGAAATTTTCACGCTTTAAAGCTGAACAATAATTATTTTCACGGTGTTGGTAAAAAAAAAAACCTTAACCAACTGAAAAGATATTTTTTAGCATTGGACTGTTCTATTTTGTGTTTAAAATTTCCTCCTCGGGCCTCAACACAAGCAGTAAACCTCATCAAACTCACTCACTAATGCTCTGCATTGATTCCAGTTTGATCGAATTCGTCTCATGCCTGTAATCTGTTTCATATGTTGACGGAATTCTTCAATAACCCAGACTTAAATTAGGTAGAATATGGGGTGGGATCCAAGAAAAGGTTTACGACTTCACGAGACCAAATAACGAAACATGGAAGTGAACGTTTACAGGAGGCAGGGACAATTTCGATCAAGCTGGATGGAGAGTGGTGAACTCGTTTTGCTGCTTATGAGGATATTTTAAACACAGAATACAACAATTAAATGTTAAAAAAAAGTCCTCAAAGTTAAGCTTATCCACGTGTCATTAAAATATTTACATTATTAAAAGGATTTAATACTAATTTAGTTGTGAGCTTTTTTTTTACGGACACCGTGTACATTGTCTTCAAGCTTAAACAAATGCAAAAGTTGTACAGTAGTATATTTTAAGCTAAGACCATTAATTCTATGATTATGAATGTTATTTTGCGTTTCATTAATGCTTTCCAGACGCGTAAAATATGATTATTTTCTTTTTAACAAACCCAGACAAATTTATACAATTAAATACAGTATCTGAAAAAACGATAAAAAAAAAAAATACTCAAATGTACAAACTTTTAATTCTAAAATTTAAAATCCTAATAAATTGCAGCTAAGAAAATATTTTCCATATGGCCCAAGCCTTAAAAAAATAAAAAATAAAATAATGCTGAATTTAATTGCTAGACATCTGGTGTAGCCTAAATCTGTTAATCACAAGCATTAGGTTGAGTTCCCACCTGTCGATCAGTGTTAATCACTTTATTTACAGAAACAAAATCGTATGGAATCGACTTTTTCCCGTAGCTTTGAATTAAAAAACTTAAAAAAATCGCGCAATATATTATATACTTTTAAATTTAAAATCGGATATTTCTACCAAAATACTGTACCTCATGATTACCAAATCGCATTTTTAATTGCAGCATGATTAATTCTGCCCTGCATATGCGCATGTTAATTATCATAAATTTCATCGCAAACAATTTTAATAGCACGAAGTTTCCGATTGTATAACAAGCCACTAGAATGACGTCGAGGAGAATATAAAAACAAAAAAATTCGTTTATACTGTACGTAAATTTTATTGAAAGTCGTCTCTGCGATAACGTCCAATTCGTGCGTATGATTTTCGTCGAGTAAAATGTTTCTAAACTTGTTGGATATCAACCAAATCGTTCCTCTTGTTTTAATGGAAGCTCCTCGCGCATATGCGACGCCGGAGCGATAAAAAGATAATGTAAGCGTTTTGATTTTATAAAAGAATAAACAAAAATGCTGCAGTATTGTTTCAGGGAAGGAGGAGGGGGAGATGGCGTATATACAGTATTATATGAAACACGTGTTTAATGATTGTCATTTTCCAACGTACAATACGTATACGGGGAGTCCCGCTGACTTTCTATTTCGCGTTGATGTATGAAATAAAATAGAGAAAGAAAAAAAAAGGAAACGTTATCTCGCATTTACGTGTTGTAAGCCCGAGCCCATTGCACGTGTACATTAGGAGATGCAGATAAAAATGTAAGTCTGTGCATATTCAATTGCATAGAATGAGAGTGAATTTGTTTATTGCATTGGTGCTCGAGTTTGGCGCTAAAATCGATAGAGGTAGGCTAGCTAAAGCGTAAATGAGAGAGAGAGAGAAAGAGAGGGATGTCGTCGAAATAAAATTCCCTATCGTCCTTAGCCCAAATTGTTACTGTCGAAAACGAATACTAGCTAATAAGACGCCGAATTTTTACCTTTTAAGAGTAGGGAATCTGAAATCAAAGTCGCTCATTTGATCAAAAGAGCTTGTTCCGGTATGTTGACAGCTTTCTCATCTTTAAATCTCTCCGACATTATTATATTTTTCAACCAATTTATAACTTTTTTATCTCTTAGAAATAAAATAAAAAATAAAAAAAAAACTAATCTAAAATGTTAGCTTTTATAATATAAAAGTTGCAATTACTCGCAAAGAAAATATTGTCCGATGACAAAAGGAGATGATTATTATAGTCGTCCGATAGTCAATTCTTAATACAGTACATGTACAAAATTACTGCAAAATGGTGCAGTACGAGTATAGTACATGTAGTTTTCAATCTACAAAACGTTAAAAAAAATCTTTTTTTTTTATTGCAGCCAGCAGTACTTTTAAATATGCATGAAGTTTATAATGCATACTGAATTTTAATTGCATCAACATTGCAAATGTAAGATAATTTTTAATGTACAGTATGGCAATAGCAAACTCTTCGGTAAGCCTTTACCACTTCTAATTTTTATTATTAAAGTCTTTTTTTTTAAAAAAAAAAAAAATTCTCAAATGAAATTCGATTATAATCGGCTGACACGAAGTTTTACTGTACATGTACTTTGCAAAAAAAAATTAAAAATTATTGATAGTCTCTTCATAAAATGAATATCAATGACTGCTCAACCCAAACTTTTTTTTTTTTTAAATAAAAATAAATAAAAAAAATAATAATCACCGCACCACATATGAAAGAAGAAAAAAAATGAAATGCTACTCAAATGACTCGTTAGAAGTCTCATTAATTATTTCGATTGATCACGCACTTTTAATCCCACAGATTGTCGTCAAGGGTAATCACTTTTACTCTATCTTTGGCTATCTAAACAATCGCATTGGCGTGTTTAACATCCATTCAATCCTAGAATACAAAATCGTGGTGTGTAGAAATGGAATGGCATTGGGCGTCCGCGTGCCTATACACAATCTAATTGAATCGCCATCGCCATTTGCGCGTTTTTCCATCTCTTTTTTTTTTTTCTTCTTTTTCTACACCATTCCATTCGTTTCATCTATTCCATCCATTCGATCCCTAGGTCTCATTCCAATGTTCAACGCACAAAGGCTATTTCGTAGACGACGTGTTGAGTGGTCTTGGGCAATAGAAAAAGTCAAGGTAATTCCGGCTAAAGTCTGTTCGATCCAAATATCCAATTGTACTTAATCATAATTCAGACACCAATCCCCTATTTTATACGGCTCTTTTATTCCGTGACATAATGTGTTGCGCAGTTTATTCAAGATGACATAAATACGGTACGTGTGTGTACCAGATCTTTAATGAAAAGAAAACTTTTTAATTCACTCATCCCAATTGTTAAGAAATTGAGTTATTTTATATATTTTTTTAAAATGAAGTGCATTAGACAAAGTTTTCATGCCATTTAAAGAGACAGATTACTAATAACATTGACATTATTACTGTAGCCCTCTCGATTATCGGAAAGCAGCTTATCAGGGCAATGTTTTTGGCGCCCTTGGCAACCTTGTGAATAAATCTTCATCTACCCCACCCATTTCCGCCCCCCAAAAAAACATGTTTTTCTTTTTTTTTTTTTGAAAAATATACAGTATATATTCTTGCTATAAATAAAGTATTTTTGAACGAGGATGAAGTATTTACCCGGTAACCATGTTACTCACAACATGCAAAAATGTTTTCATAAAAATTAGATACTTTTATGGTAGAGCAAAATGTCAAAAATCCCTTTATAGAAAAAAAAAAGTTTTCACATAAACTACAAGTTGAACATTACTGGTTAATACAATGTAATAAAAGCAGAAGTTGCCAAGTCAATTGTTATTATTGCACTTGCAAATTTGTGTTTTTTGGAGTAAAATTTGTTTTTTTTATTTCAGAAATGGTGGTCCATTGCAAGTGGCCCGATACAACCCCGTTGCTACGCTACTGATCCGAGGAGAATAAAAGATTAACTATATTTGTATTTTTTGTAAGGTCGTAAGAGCAGATATTTATAAAAAAAAATATGTTTTTTTTAAAAAAAAATCTTTGAACCTGCGATAAGGATTCTATATTTTCAATATTTTTAAAATGTTAAATACACACGTGCAGTTTTACAGCTCAAATAGAAATCGTTTTGATTGATAAAAATAGTGTTATGAAAAATTGACTTTAACACGTTTCCCGTCAAAACTATTTTATAATTACTTTATTATCGCCGTACCAGTTTTTTTCGGTAGTACTGCAATTTAAATTGTTTGCGCAAAAAAACTAAATCTACTAATCCATGTAGCCTAACGGTTTAATAAACCAGTTTATAATCATTATTTAGCAAGCAAGAAAAGAATCGCCGATCGATTCTGTCAATTATTTTTTTTTAACCGTTAGTAATGTAATTTAAAATCGAAAAACATAATAATAAATAAAATATAATTACTAAAAAAAAAAACTGTTGATTATTTGACAAATTAATTTCGAAGGACAGAATCACCTACCTTTACTACTGTACCCGTTAGAATAAAAACAGAAGCAAAATATCGGTCAATTTTACAAATCTTGTCAAACGCGGATTAGCCAAAGATTTATGTTTATAAAATTAAAATGTTTTTAAGAATTTTTTTTTCATTTTCTTGAATTAATATCTGATTTGAAAGTCATTACAGGATCTACAACCACTTTCGAGTTAAACTTGTCACGTAAAAACATTTAAATCTTTCAACGTCAGACACCAAAAAAAAAAAAAATTATTCATAATAATTATATCGCTATATTAGCACGACGATTATATTAATTGCAATTAATAACTTTTGTCTTAGATCTACACTATATAACTGCTAAAAATAATTTATATAGACGTCTTACAACACGAGCAAAATAATTAATTACACTTTATAAAAAAATAAAATACCCCAATTAAATTAATAGGTAGAAAGCTTATTAATTGCCAAACTTCTTAATTAAACTAATTAATAATATTTAATTAATTCCCAAATGAGAACGACGTTGGCAAACTTGTTAATTTGTTATATTTCGTTTCTCAACTTTTTAATAATATCAAATTACGTCTTCCCAAAGTTGAAGCAATAAAATATTTAAGTTATATGCAAACAAATTGTACGACTATGTAACTGAGATTAAATGCCAAAGTGAATAAATATGTTCTTAAGATAAATACAATGTTTTAATAATTTAAAAATAATTAAGCAATCCTTTCAAAAAAAATTCTTCTCTTAAATCAAAGATACTTATTTTTACGACATTATTGCTCCGAGAAAACTTAGATTCTTGAAGTTGTTGGCAAGAGAAGAGAGAGAGAGAGAAAAAAAGGTCAAGTACGAATAAGTACACAACGTTTTAATGTCGGCTGCGCCGCAATTTATTAGATTGGACGTGAAATTAGTGCTACAGGTGGCTCATTTTTACAAGTTAGAAAATGTTGCTTTTGTCGTCGCCGCGTAGATAGGCTACAGATTACTTTCACGTGCAATTTGTCGGTAAATTGGACAGTGAGCAACCCCAAAAAAAAAAAAAAAAAAAAAACCGCCCCTCCTAATCGATAACTAATCAGTTTATGCTACCCTTTAAATAACATCAAAATACTGTACTCGTATTATTTTATTCGAAGTCTGCCAATGCTTACATTTCTGTGCATTTGATGCAAAATTAATTTAAAAAAAAATCTCTAGCCTATCAAAAAATAAAATTATTAAAATCAATTTCAATTGTCCATTATTTTGAGATTATTTAAATTTCTTTTAACATCCGTCTTTAAAATTGTAACTCTAGAAATTGAATCTTAATGATTGAAACAACGAGGGCAAAAAAAAATGATAATAATTGAAAACATTGGCAAATTTCGAATCTTCCGAATCACTTGATTACTACATCATCTCATATTTCCGATCGATATTCGAAAAATTGCTGAAGAGCATCTTCAATAATTCAGCAACATCTTTAATAAACCGAAAATTAAAAACGTAATGGTAACGTGATTTTTCTCGAAATCGTATTACGTTTTCTTAACGACGACGTGACAAACAAAAAATTATAAAACTAATATTTTAAATAAAAACGGTTTTGAACGGTTTTTACCTTGAAACTGATCCACTTTTTGAGAACATCTCCCGAATTTCTCCTCCATTCCACGAAGCGCTTGGGTAACGAACACATGTCTGACATTTCGGGCAACGAAATAAAAAATTAGGAAAGAGATAAATAGCGCAACTGTTGGCTTTTAATTTGCCTCGGAATCTAAACAATTTTCCGATGCTCGGAACAGAGAAAAAAAGGAAGCGCAACAACACACACACAAACCGTCTTTTTCAATATCACCGACCGATCCCTCGCGCGTTTACTCAGCACGACTGAATTATTATACTTTAACTAATAGATCCGGTAGAAAATGTCACAGAGACAATTGCTTAGCAACGAATAAATATATATATATTATTATATCACTTTGGAAAAGTAAGACTTTTCTATTTCTCGGAAAAAAACATGCGTTAAGTTGCATTTAAGAAGCTACGGAAACGGAAGAATGGCTCCGACCAGCGAATCCGTACAACTACCACCTTAATAATAGTGTTCTGTCCACCGAAAAAAATAAATAAATAAATGCCAAAAAAAATAAATAAAGAGCGCGTTCGAGAAATGTTGACGATGTGTCGAATATTTTGGCCTTGCCATATATATTTTATACCTTTTCAATGATAAATATTAGACTCGTACCGATAGTATTTGTGTAGGCCTATATATAAAATTATTGTGAAAAGTAGTTCATTTTTTTCTGTGTGCTAGTTTAAGACTCGATTACATATTATGGGTTGGACAAGAAAAAAATAAAATTATGGAAAGTCGAAAAAAAAAAAATCTTAGTAGTTTTAATCGAACGCTATTTTTACGAGTTAATTTTCCATTAACTAAAAGTTTTCCGTAAACAATTTCGTCGATTATCAAGATTAATTAAAGAAAGATCACATCTTTTTTTAAAATGTATGTTTTCCATTAGTTGAATGATGGGGTTGTTAATCAACTCGGCAACTAGTCGGCTGCAATAAGAAACCCGTCGTTTTCTACAAATTCGTATCAAATACGTGTATACATGGCGCGCAGAATTTTAATTAATCGCTTAAAATTAATATTATCTCCGAGCTATTCATTTACAGTGCACTGCTATAGCAACTTAAAAATATACATACAAAAAAAATATATAAATGCAGCCTACGCACAATCTTTTGATTAATTGATTTTTTATTGTATTATTATTTGAACTTTTTAATGGATTTTTAAGTCTGTAATTTATCTATTGGACAATTAACAAACGTTTGCAATACAAAAAACAAAAACCAATAAAATTTTTTTTAAAATTTTGTTTTGATTACGTTTAAGAAAAGAAAATATGTTGTTCGAAAGTAATTCCATAATACAGATAATAAAAGAAAATTATTCTTTGCTGTTTATTTTTTTATTAAACTTCCAATAAATGTTTAATATTTTTCACATTAATAAATTTTAAAGTTTAATAAAATAAGACGAGCAATTACAGAATATTGATTCCCTTAAAGATGTACAGGTAGGTCTACAAAATTTTTCATGCGCGTGTACAAACAGTAAATCTTAAAGTTGATTTAAAAAAAAAATACAATGAAAACTTGAATTTAATCATCTTTTAGCTGCATATTAAATTACTAAACAAACTGAAAATAACTTTTAAAAGTTTAAGATTTTGCATTAAACTTTTATTGGGTTGCCATATTTATGTATACGAGTATTTAATGTGTATAGCAATATCTTATTTGGAATGTCTTAGCAATGTCATATTACATTATTTTTAAATACTGTAAACATCAAAAAAATCATCGCCAGTAAAATTTAGAAGAGGGAGGAGGGGGGGGGGGTCTGAAAATCAAGGAATGGACAAAGTGATTAGATTGCTCTCTCTCCCTTATCTATGAAGGCCTGCGATTTAATTTACTGTTAATATAGTAATAATTTATCAGACCTAGAACTCGGGACGATTTACGTGGCGAAAAATTAAATCAAGGTAAATATTCTGCTCCTGTTCAAACTAATAATTTCTATCAGTTTTTCGCAATATGGTACTCGAGATTCGCCCCCAGATTAATTAAAATTTGTCTCGCTACTTTTGTATTATCAAGGTAAAATTCATAACGATATTATCATCCGACCTCCAAAGCTATAAAGCACTCTGCAAAGGCTATTATGAGCAAGGGTTCTATCACTGCCAAGTGTAAAATTACGTAAATTAAATTACGACACTACTGTATTTTCATCGTTGTTTATTTTCACCATCGGTAAAAAAAAAAGTCGTTTTAATAAACCAATTTAATTTGCTAAATTTATTATACTAACTTATTTGTGTTCTGGATACAGTAGTATTTTGCATCACTGTACATAAATTCAAAATTATTGTTTCGTATGCTTATTGCATGTTGTTTGGAAATAAATTTTTTTTTATGGTAAATAAAACATTTTTCAAAAGATTATTTTGACCAAACTTTTTTTTTTTTCTTACAAAAAAAAAAAGACGTTTGAAGATAAAAGTTGTAATCCAAGATGACCTTTCTACCTTCAATCGATTTCAACCATATGCTTTCAACAAAAAGATGTCATAAATAAATATTGCACAGTGTACGAATATTCTGCATAGTGATGCACAAATCAATAACTAAAAAAAAAAACTCTTTCAATAACATCAAAAAAAAAAAAAAAAGATTATTTTTAAATTTACGAGATACAAATTTACCAAAAAATATATATATTATATTTTCTAAACAATCAAGTCAAACATATCTTATGGGCATCAAACAAAATTAGATTGAAAAACATTTGCGTACCAGCTGATAAAACTCAAAAGACTTATTTTTTTCGTCGATTTTCATTCAACTTCTACTTCCGCTTTCATAACAGGAAAAAGTTTAAAATAAAATAGATCACTAGATTAGATTTCTAGAAAATTTATTAAACTTATCTGAATAATAAATTAAATTACCCTCTGCATCTACCGTAAAAAAAGATTTATTTGGAAACAGTGCTGGTACATGATTTTTCCGGTTTACAAACAAAATAAGCAAAGCATTATAGATTATTTTAAATATTGGAAAAATACTGTATCTTTAAAGCATCTTAATAAACAATTTATTACTACCGGTACACGTATTGTTAAAATTTTGAAGAAAAAATATGATTAAATCTGTTTCTTCTGGAAAAAAAATTACCGTATTTTAAAACCCGAAACCCTTTTTAAAAAAAAATCGTGTATCTGCGCATAATTAAATATTGCATTTTTTACTTCAATTTATTTATTAAAAAATATATTTCCCAAAGTTATTTAAGTAAACGAATAGTACTGCATTACGGTATTACCGTATACTGTTACATCTTCATTATTTCCGATATTTCAACCAGACTTAAGATTAAAGATTTAAAAATCAATAACAAACCTGAAACAGGAAGTTCAAATACAATGAAACGTTGGCATAACTACGGTAAGTATTTCGAGTTTCTCAATGAAGCAAAATTTTGTTCAACTCTCGACTCAAAGTACGGTGTATATACTCGTAGAATTTAAAAAAAAAAAAATTCAAATGTAAAAATGTTGTAATTAAATTTCGTTTAATGATGTTCTCAAGTAGACTATTAGCAGTTTACTGATGCATACAACAAGTTTTCTGGTTGCTAATCCAAAAAAACATTTTCCAGCTGAATACTGAAATAGCAGTGCAGGTAGTAAAATTTTACACTCGGAACTTAACGATAGTTTACTGATAAATTAGGCATCAAAATCTCCATAATTATTATGATGGACAAAATATTTCAATTTTGGGAAGTTGCAACAGTTGGCACTTCTATTATAATCGAAGATGCGAAATATTATTTATAACTTTTCTTTTAAACCAAAGTTTTCGTTTAATCGAAACCTTCTTTTTTTAAAAAAAAAAACTTCAGTAAAGAAATAAATTAGCCGCATTGAGAGACTTCAAATTAATTATGGTGCATTATTCTAGTCTAGCTATTCGCAAACATTGATTGGTTTTGTTCATCTCAGAATTACATAGTTATCTATCAAGATTTTTTTTTAATGTGAATTACTGGCTCGGATCCGTTTATTAATATAAATAAACCGCTAGTGCAATCAACCTAATTTTAATTTGAAAGTAATTTATTTGTGTTTTGATTATTTGTTTAGACTTATATTGAGATTATCGTGTATTCTAATATTATCTCAACCCCCTCTAGCAATTAATAAAAATCCAATTATTATAAATTACTTTCCGTTTCAATTTTGAGCAGTTTTAACAACTTTTAATTTTAACGAATTAAATTATTAACTCGTTCCCTCGAGCTCAAAGTTCTTTATACCAACGTTTGACATCAAATGAGTTACCGGTAGATAAAAAATTCTAAAAGTATAAACAGAATCATCGCCGATTTTAGCATTTGTTTCCAATTTTCTCCAACTTTAACATAAAACGTTAAAAAAAAATCAATAAAAAAGCAATGATTGTTTCACAAAACAAAATATTAAATTGGAAGAGAGAGAAAAAAAGCGATAACAATGATCTAGAAGGAAATAAGTAATGTATTTTACGCACGAATTAGCAGAAAGATCGAATTTTGTTTTTTCTTTTTCTTCTTCTTAATAGTCGAGAATCGTTTTAGAAAGTTTTTCTTCTACTTTTTTTTTTATATTCTGCTACAACGGATATATAATTAGGTCAGAGAAGAAACGTTTTCATCCTATCTCTTCAACCTCATCTTTGTTATTGAGTGAACTCGGACGATTGATGTAAAAATGTCACATGCAGTCCACGTAGATACAAAGCCCATGCAACGACCCCCCAACTCCGTTCATCCTAATACCCACAGCCGCCGTCATCATCAGCCACATCGATCCAATTGTTTATTGCCCATGCAATCTTTTGCCATGCAACGAACGCAATTTTGGTACACAAAAAAAATTAAATTTAAAGAGAAATAATTGCAGAGAATTCCATATAGGTTACAATAGCCAAATAATATTATAAAGCTTCAGTATGACAATTGAGGTCAAGATTAGAGGAAAATGCAAAAAAACACGAAATTCCTTCCGGTCATAAGTCACGGTGATACTTGAATCGTCGAGTGGCATACCAAACCTAAATCATATGGTTTTTTTTTTTTCAAAGCCAGATGTCACTCGCAATTCCAAGTTTTGATGATTTTGATTTTTGATTTTAATTTTAATTTTAATTTTAATTTTTGATTTTAATTTTTGATTTTAATTTTTGATTTTAATTTTTGATTTTAATTTTTGATTTTAATTTTT
>JAQGAZ010001086.1:0-36825 GCA_034692225.1 Polydesmus complanatus | reverse complement strand
TGTAAACCTGGTCATCCACAAACAAACAATCAATCAAACAAACAAACAAATACCGGCTAGCGCTTTATATATATAGATTAATAAATTTCGTTGTAAGACAAGAAAATTTCTGGAAAATAAAAATATATTTCTATTTTTTTTTTTTTATTAATAAAAAAGTTTCTGACGTCATTCCCGCATCTAATAGAGCATCTTAAACACCCGAAAAATAAATGAATGAAGCAAAGTTTAACATTGCTAAACTCCAAAACGTCTGCTTATTATTTTAATTAAATAAAAATTGACAGCCCATAATAAATTTAACACTCACAAATCTTTATTTAAAAAAAAAGCATGTGAAAAGCATGCGCAATATTAAATTACGTCACGCTTTAACAAGCTGTAAATCAAAAAGAAAAGAGTTTGTGGAACTTTAGAAAGAGTAATATTTTCTACGGTACACTCTTAATATTTTTTTTATTACAGTACAAGTTCTATCCGACTCCAACCTCTCCTTAACCCACTCCCATCGTGTACTTTTACATAGGAGGAGGCTTCAATGAAACTAAAATGTAAACAATACACGTAATAAATTTCCGCTGCTCCTCCGTTGGTAGGAAGGGAGTGTGGAATTACATCTCCATCAACACGGAACATGGCAAAATAATAATCATACCAAACCATTTCTCTTGAAATTACGAGTAATACAGTATTATTTTTCATGTGAATGTATAAAATGCGCTAAAAGCATCACTTCCCCCGACAATCCCAGACTCAAACTCAACAGTCCAAGGCTAACCATACGCTCATTTTTCTTCCTTTTTTATTTAGCTCTCCTTCTCATTAATTGATTTCTTTTAATTTTATTTGAATTAAAAGTTTTGAGGTTTTTAGAAACGGTCACCAACAACAGCATTTTGAGTTCTAGGAAGTTGCACGCTTATGAAGTAAACACTCGCTTAAATGAAGGTACATAAAGAAAACACACATTTAAATGAAAGAAAACACACATTTAAATGAAAGAAAACACACATTTAAATGAAAGAAAACACTCGCGCAAATAGAGTTTTGGACAGTAAACATTCGCTTAAATGGAGTTTTAGGATATAAACACTCTCGCAAATGGAGGTTAAGGATTATAGCAGTCGCTTTAACGGAGTTTTAGGAAGTAAACACTCGCTTAAATGGGAGTTTTAGGAAGTAAATTCTCGCGCAAATGGAGTTTAACGAATTAAACACTCGCTTAAATGGAGTTTTAAGAGATATACACTCGCGCAAATGGAATTTTAGGATATAAAAACTCGCAAAAATAAAAGTTATGGATTTTAACACTCGCTTAAACTGAATTTTAAGAAGTAAACACTCGTTTAATTGAAAAAAAAACCCTCGCGCAAATAGAGTTTAAAGAAGGAAACAGTCACCGCAAATGGAGTTTTAGGTAGTAAACACTCGCTTAAGTAGAATTTTACGAAGTAAACACTTGCTTAAACAGAGTTTTAAGAAGGAAACACTCCCTTAAATGGAGTCTAAGGAAGTAAACACTCGCGAAAATGGGATTTAAGGAAGTAAAAACTCGCTTAAACTGAATTTTAAGAAGTAAACACTCGCTTAATTGGTAGAAAACCCTCGCGCAAATAGAGTTTAAAGAAGGAAACAAGTCTCGCAAACGGAGTTTTAGCATAAACCTAATTCAAGAAAGTAAGCACTCGCTTAAATTGAGTTTTAAGGAAGTAAATACTCGCGCAAATGGAGTCTAAATAAATAAATTAACACTCAATAAAACTTGAGTTTTTAGCAGTAAGCATTAGCTTAAATATAGAGTTTAATGTAGTTAACCCTCGCGCAAATTAGAGTTTTAAGAACAAAAAGACATGTGAATGAACGTGGTGTGAATCACGTGCAAAATGGCTCAGAGCCAAATCCACGTTCAGGGTATAGTAAACTTCCCTTCACCTGACGTCACACACGTGTATAGCCTATACGTTTATCCAATTGAGATAAGAAGCGGTTGGAGTTCGGCTTCATCGCTCGATATACGACGTACTATATATTTTATATATAAATACGCGATAGAAACGAGACGATAAACACACCGAGTCGAAAAGCAGCGCTCATCGCATCCACGTTAAAAAAAAAAAAAAAAGCACAATAATAATATCGAATTGAATGTCGACGATGAAGTAAAAAATAAATTATATTCGGGTTTTAAAATCTGGGCTTACCTTTTCCATCGACCAAAGGTATAATAATAATAAGGGACAGAGGATCGTGATGGGTGTAGTGAAAGCCGAGGAAGATTTGCTGAGGAAAGACGTTGCGGATGAATCGGAAATTGAAGCTGCGCAGACCATTTGGGATTACATGAGGATGGAGCATCAGCTGAAAAAAAAGGTTCTTATTATTACTCAATTTTATCTTAAAAATATATTTTGTTTAATGGTTATTTCGCGTAATATTTAAGACCAATGTTAAACGATAATAATATGGTGTTTCTATTTTTACTCTCTCGATTTTTTCTAAAAATATTTTTTTGAAAAAATTTATTTTCTATTTTAAAAATAAGAAATTTTTGCTACATTAGCTTTTTTTTTTTTGTTTTGTTTTTTGGTGTTTGTTATTGGGTGTAAAAATCGTTTCAAATGAATTTCTTCCCCCCCTTCCCTCTCGCGGTCTAAAGTAGTCTGCGTAGCTAAATAAACCCCGAAAATCAATTAAAGAAAAACATAATTATTATGACGTATAATAGTTTTACATTGGGTTGGTTTAAAAAAAAAAAATTAGTAATACATGTAAATATTTAATAATAATAATTAATGATGATGAGCAAACGTCACAATTAAAATACCTGAGAATGCAGCAGCAGCAGCAACAGTTTCTTTTTGTAAGAGAACACAATAAAAATAAAATCCACTATCGAATCACTAAAAAAAACCTATTCTAATACCATTCTGGCATCGAACAAAACGAAAACACAGTACAAATGTATCGTACTTATTATTAAAAAGTTAACTTTAGCCTCAGACCCCGTAAAGCTTCATAGATTAATGAGAAGTCATCTTCGACCTTGTCAACAACAAAAAACAAAAAAAAAAATCTGCATGATTTTGTGGATAGGAATGGAAATATTTATTCATTCATTCATAATTGAATAATCCCGTAAATAAACATTAAGTATAATTGTCAGCAATATAATTATTATGCGGAAAACTCTCATTTTTTCAATTTATTGATTTAATGGATGTGATGTTTACGAAGCTTTCACGTTATGAAATTCCAAAAAGTGCGCAAGAAAAATTCTTAAAATTAAGGAGTTTTAAATATTGATTTTCGCACTTGTATTTTCATTCTATTAGTGCGCGTGTGCATATTAATAATGGAATGCATGACATGTGTTAAATCTTAAATTTAAAAGCGTAATGAAGGCCCTCTCATTGGCTGCATAAACAACCATTTGAATCCTACTGCTACTGCTACACACACAACAACAACAACACATTCTCACCATGCAAATTACACTCATTCAATAGAATTTTATTATCTTAATAATAATTACTATTATTATTCCAGAGTCAACTAATATTAGTTCTGGGCAACAACGACATTCGCGTGGCCGAACGCGCGGCCGAGTTGTGGTTGAACGGTTACGGAGACTACGTCATGTTCAGCGGATACTTGGGGAATCTAACAATAGGTTTGTTCGTTACTCACCGCTTAACTTATAAAGATATTTTCCTCCTTCTAATTAAAAAAAAATGTTGATTAATTAATTAATATAGGTCGGTGGTGTCGTCCCGAATACGAAGTGTTCTGCGAAGTGGCGCTGCGCATGGGTGTTCCGGCCGAGCGCATTTTGCTAGAGAAAAGAGCTACCAACACGGGTCAAAACATCCGCTTCTCCCACCAAGTACTCAAAGACCTGGGTCTGCTGCCCATCTCTTCGGTCATCCTGGTCCAAACGCCGTACATGGAGCGCCGCACCTACGCCACCTTCATGAAACAGTGGCCGGACATGGAGACGAAGGACGGGCCATTTATTGACGTGCGAGTGACCTCACCCGCCATCCCGCTCACCCAATACGCGAATAAGGCGGTGGGCAGCACGGTGGACGTCATCAACATCATGTTGGGCTGCATGCAGAGGATACTCATCTATCCCGAACAAGGCTATCAGATAGCCCAGCCCGTACCCTTCGACGTCATGTTAGCTTATCGAAAGTTGGCCAAATGCGAGAAATACGCCAACTTTCTCGTGCATTCCTGACAATAATAAGAATTTACATTTGTATCGCCAATTTTTAACCGACTCTCTCTCGTTATTTATTTTTCTAGTAGAATTTTAACTAGTCTCTGGTCGGGCGGGAGGGAGGTGAGGGGAAGAAATATTTCGAGCGAATCAAATTTAAAGAAAACAAGAATATTTATATTTCGTAGAGAGGTATATAATTATTGTTATGACGCTGCTGCTGCTGCGGGAGGTTCTTCAACGGCGAATGAATAAATGATGATAAATTTATCCAAATTGCCACAAAATGATGATGTAAGTGATCATGGTTCCAACTGTCTGTATAAATTATTAAAAAAATTTATTTATTAATTATTTACATCAAATTTCCAATTGGCCTTATTTTTTTTTTCTTATTGTTATTTTAATTAGCGGTAAACAACATAATATTTTACTCTTATTTACGTGAAGAAATCCTTATAATAATGTAAATATTTGAATGACACATGGAAAAACTTTACTTTAAGGACTTAAGTTGATATTTTAAACACAGAATAAAAACAATTCAATACATTTACATTTTTAAAAGGAGATTTCATACTCATTCAGTTGGGTGTACTTTTTTTTCCGGACACCGTGTACACTGGTACATGTTTAATTTATTTATACAATAGCAACCCTTATTTTTTTAAAATAATTATCACTAATGTACAGGTATACGGTATTTTTGAAACAAATCCGAAGCAATTCAAGCACATTGTTTTTTGGTGTCCTTGAAACGGATAAGTGATTATTTTTGTTAAATGTGTTTTTCATTAATTAACAGTAAATAAAATTATTATAAATTAAATACGGGTACTAAGTGCGTGTCATTAATATTATTATTGGTTTTTACAAGTAATTTCCAATATTAACCGGCTCTCTCTCTCCCTTTAACCGATCAAAGCCGGTACCAGCTCCGAATGACCAGCAATATTATTAACGACAGACTTCGACTGAATTAATGTTTCAATTATTTAATTAAAAAAAAAAATAGTCTTTCAAAAATAAAATCAATATTTTGTAAAGTTTAACGGAAAGACACTAACCGTAAATATTAATCCTTTGCCGATGGAAAAAAAGCCCCACATGGTTAGGCCCACAGTATTCGACGATAAACGGGCTATATATAACAGATGGCTCATTTGGTCCTAAATAACATCCAAAAAAAAAGAAAAAAAATTAATATCAATTATTTAAAAACCATAAAAAAAAAATGCAATTGCCTGCAAAATGTCTTCTCCATTGTAGTGAACCGACGGCGGCGGATCCAACGAAGTATACACCTATGACGAAGGAATAACAATAATTATTATTAAAACTCGTTATTATAAAAAAAAAAATTAAGTTTTCCACAAAAGTTCTAATAAAAATTCTATATAGACCGCTTTGAATCGATCTTAAATACGTTCCCAAGCAGGGAACAAGATTCAAAAGCGAAACCCATAGCAAACCATGTAAATAAACGATATACGTTCCGCGCAAAGGTAACCATATGGGGCCCCCCAATAATTCTTACTTTTTCATTGACGCATGAACCTAAATAGGTCCTCAAGGTGAAACAAGTTAAGCAGGCAAATATGACGTAATAGCCGATGGCCGTATCGATGATATTCATATCGGGAGCGATTTTGATACATCGAGAGATGAGAACTACAATCGCGAAATCTTTGACCAAATGTTCAAAAGCGTAGAGCGAAAATATTTCATCCGCCGTTTTCACCATTTCGCACAGTCGCTCGTGTTTGCGTTGATACTCTTCGTAACTAATCGCCGCCGCATTATCCACCTCCGCCTCGAGCAGATTCCGATAGCACAAGTTCATGGCGTGGCATAGCACTATAAAGCAGGTGCCTAAAAAGCGGCTTATGAGGTTTGACACGCCTATCATTAGCAGGAGCGAGGTGACGTAAAGGTTGTAAAGACGCTCCAAGTGGCAAGGTTGGGCCACGGGGAGGAAGATGAGCTGGTAATGCGCGCCGAATAGCATGTGGATGAGCGTGAGAAAGCTTTCCATCAATTGGGGAACCACAAATCCGCAGATTCCGATCCACGAGACCTTTCTAATGGACCTGCGTGCCTGGGCGAGACGTTGTCCGGACGCATCCTCCGACGTCAACACTTCCAGCAACTCCTCCACATTAACGAACAGTTGATGTAACTTTTTAAAATGCTTCGCCTGTGCCAAGTAGAGTAGGGTACCGCTGCTGGATAAAATCAAACCTCCCATCCAGAAACACAAGGGGTTGAACATGGTCATTCCGTTCATCAAACAAAAACCGATGATGACGCCAGCCACGGAAATGCAGGCGAAAGCCATTATCCCTAGAACCAGGCGGTTGAAATAGACCCAAGGAGATAATTCCCGCTTCAAACACACGCCGAAGATTTTGTAAATGATGATCAGAGGCTCGAAAATGGTTACTTTGGGTTTGTTGTCATCATTCACCGTCATTGTTGTCCAAGCCAGGACCTTACTCGGATTCGAATTCGCGCTCGTAATTTTAACCTCTCTCAATGACATCTTACCAGCAAAAGAAATAATAAGAGAAATTGGTAAACATACCATTACTCAAAATTCCATTTACCATCTCACACACACACGCCCACCCAAAGTAACAGCCATTAATTAAACCAACAACTTATACCCATTCAATTTAAGGAATACACACGAAAAAAATTGATTTTAGCAGATGTTTATAAAAGTTATAAGTTCCAAAAATATTACACTCGTAGTTATGACGTAAATAAGAGATAATCGCTTAGCAAAAATCCGAAGGAGATGGATCAACCAGACTCTCTCCTCTTCACCTTCAACCGTATTATATTATATTAACTAATGTTAATAACATTAATTTTTGTTAATAATAATGTGTCAATAGTTGAAGAGGTGGAAAAATGATATTTCTTATATATTTTTTTAACCGTAGAATCAAATTGTAAACGTTAATTCAACAATTATTATTACGATATTAGTTTTAAAAAAAGTCGATAAAGCGTTTTAAAAATTAATTTAGCCCAAAAAATAAATAAATAAACACATTTTCATTAATGCGTTACTTACACAAATTAAAATTAGTGCTAATAAATTTTGTATCCTTCGTATCCTGCAAGTAGTTTTTTTTACATGTTTTCCCATTTAAAATTATTGTTACTTACTTTGCATCGCTACTACACCATAGTTGTTGTTTTGTTTGTTCTTTTAAAGTAAACAATAATAAACCAACCTAAAACTACCGTAGATTTCAGGAACTGACAACATAAATTGGTCAAAGTTAAAGCGGAAAGCAATGTACTGTATTCCCTAAGAATTCTTACTTTTTCATTGACGCATGAACCTAAATAGGTTCGAAAGATGAACGAAGTTAAGCAGCAAAAGATGACGTAATAAGCGATGGCCGTATCGATGAGATTCATATCGGGAGACATTTTGATGAATCGGGAGATGAGAACCACCAGAGCGAAATCTTTAACCAAATGCTCAAAGGCGTAGATGGAGAATACATCATCCGCCGCTTTCACCATTTTGCACAATCGCTGGTGTTTGCGTTGATATTCCTCGTAACCAATCGCCGCCGCATTATCCACTCCCGAATTAATCAGATTCCGCCAGCACAAGTTCATGGCGTGACATACAACCATAAAGCACAAACCTAAGAAGCGGCTTATGAGGTTGGACAAGGCCAACATTAGGAGGAGCAAGGCGACGTAAACGTTGAACAGATGTTCCAAATGACAAGGTTGGGCCACGGGGAGGAAGATGAGCTTATAATGAGCGCCAAATATCATTCGGATGAGGGTGAGAACGCTCTCTATCAGTTGGGCAATCGCGAAGGACCAGATTCCGATTCGTGAGGCTCTTCTAATGGACCGTTTCGCCTGCGAATAGAACGATAAATTTGTAGATACCGATTGGCATTTAAAAAAACAAAGATTTTTGTGCGTACCTGCGCGAGCCGTTGTCCGGACGAATCCTCCGCTGTCATCGCCTCCAGCAACTCCTCCACATTAACCAACAATTTTCGTAGCTTTTCAAACTTGATCGCTTGGGCGAGATAGAGTTGGGCACTGACGCTGGCTAAAATGATGGCCAAAATCCAGAAACACAAGGGGTTAAACATGGCCATTCCGTTCATCAAACAAAAACCGATGATAACGCCAGCCATGGAAATGCAAGAGAAAGTCATTATCCCCAACAACCAGCGGTTGAAAGAGACCCAAGGAGATAATTCCCGCTTCAAACACACGCCGAAGATTTTGTAAATAATAATCAGAGGCTCGAAAATCGCCACTTTGGGGTTTTTATCATTATTCACCGTCATTGTTGTCCAAGCGAGAACCTTACTCGGATTCGAATTCGCGCTCGTAATTTTAACCTCTCTCATCGTCATCTTATCAGCAAAAGCCTCAAAACTTAATGTAACATCTCTCTCTCACACACACACACCCAATTCCCAAAGTATCGTCATTACATGTAATTAAAATTTAACCAACAATAACTTATCCCCCCCTTCGTTTAATTTAGAGATGTATTCTATTCGGTGTGAAAAATAATATCTGATGATATGAAAACCGGGGAAATTATGTTGATCTTTTTGACATGTAGATTCAGGTTGTAACGTTTACTTAATAACAATAATTACCAACGTCATATTAAAAAAAAATCGATAAAACACGTTTTGAAAATTAATTAAGCATAAAATAAACCTCGCACATTTCATTAATGGGTTACTTTCCTAAATTAATAATGGTACATGGACTTGTTCTAAAACGCTAAGATAATTATTGATATACGCGAGGATCCTAAATGAGGTTTAAAAATAAGGTACCGCGGTAATCAAGACATTCAAAAAATGTAAAGCGAGGAGTAGCCTACTGTTTGGGTTCTTATTAATCTTACTTTTTCATTGACGCATGAACCTAAATAGGTTCGAAAGATGAACGTAGTTAAGCAGCACAGGATGACGTAATAGAGAATGGCCGTATCGACGATATTCATACCGGGAGACATTTTGATACATCGACTGGCGAGAACCACCAGAGCAAAGTCTTTGACCAAATGTTTAAAAAGGTAGAGCGAAAATATTTCATCCGCCGTTTTCACCATTTTGCACAGTCGCTGGTGTTTGCGTTGATATTCCTCGTAACCAATCACCACCGCACTATCCACTCCCGAATTAATCAGACTCTGCCAGCACAAGTTCATGGCGTGACATAGCACTAAAACGGCCAAACCTAAGAAGCGGCTTATGAGGTTGGACAATCCTGTCATGACGAGGAGGAAGGCGATGTAACCGTGAAAAAGTTGTTCCAAATGGCAAGGTTGGGCCACGGGGAGGAAGATGACGTTATAATGCGCGCCGAATAACATGTGGATAAACGTGAGAACGCTTTCTATCAATTGCATAACGGCGAAAGACCAGATTCCGATCCACGAGGCTCTTCTAATTGACTGTTTAGCCTGCAAATCGAATGTTAAATTTGGAGATACTTTACCGATTGGCATTTTAAAAAAAACAAGATTTTTGTGCGTACCTGCGAAAGCCGTTGTCCGGACGAATCCTCCGCTGTCAACATCTCCTCCACATTAACGAAAAGTTTTCGTAGAACTTCAAAGTTTTTCGCCTGCGCCAAGTAGAGTTGAACACTGAAGCTGGCTAACATCATGGCCAAAATCCAGAAACACAAAGGGTTAAACATAGCCATTCCGTTCATCAAACAAAAACCGATGATAACGCCAGCCATAGAAATGCAGGCGAAAGCCATTATCCCCAACAACAAACGGTTGAAATAGACCCAAGGAGACAATTCCCGCTTCAAACACACGCCGAAGATTTTGTAAATGATAATCAGAGGCTCGAAAACCGTAACTTTCACCTTCTCGTCATCATTCGCCGTCATTGTTGTCCAAGCGAGGACCTGACTCGGCTTCGATTTCACGCGTACAATTTTAACGTTTCTCGACGTCATCTTTATCAGCGCAAGAAATAACGAGAGGGCTTTCGAAGTACAGCAATTATTTATTTTTTTTCCCTTTCGGTTTCGATAAACATACATTACTCAAAATTCCATTTACCATCTCCTACACACACCCAAAGTAATAACAGCCGTTAATTAAAATGTATCCAATTACTTATCCCCGTTCAATTTAAAGAATACATAAAAAATAGAAAGGAAAAAAAAATTGATTTTAGCAGATGTTATAAAAGTTTAAGTTCCAAAATATTACACTCGTAATTATGACGTCAAAAAAAAAAAAAGATAATAATAATTGCTTAGCAAAAATCTTACCGGTAGATACATCAGATCAAGGACCAACCAGACTTTTCCTCTTGAACTTCCAAACTAAATTATATTAACAATCGTTTTATAATCTATAGCTAATATTAACACTTTGTTTATTCAACGAGCGAAAAGTAGAACTAATAGTAAGTTAATATTTGGTTAATTAATTTTTCGGAAGTTCAAAGAGAAGAAAATTTTTGTTTATCTTTTCTTTTTTGACGTAGAATCGATAACGCGTTTTAAATACTGTACAAAATTAGCAAACCAAACAAAAACACATTTCACAACTTACCAAAATTTAAAACAAAAAAATGATAAGTTTTTTACCTTTTCGTTCAGCCTGGATGCCAACGACGTGTTGTACCACAATGAAACGAGCGACGAGGCGACGGTGTAAACGATGAATAAATTATCCCACAGCCCTTCCAGACTCTTCAAAAAGCGCGAAAAGACGACTACGATGACGAAGGTGCGGGCTAATTTCACGAAAAAAAAGGGCGAAAACAGTAAATCGGCTTCGCGAATCAAAATGCCGATGTGCTCGTGCTTGCTGATGTACATTTGAAAGCTCATGCCCGACTTACCCTCCACTAACAACTGCAAACATTTGTGCAGCGTGACGCAAACCACGGCCACCAACGAGTTGTAGAGGCGAATGTACGAGTGTCCCAGCACCCCCCACCACACCGACAGCATCACGTAGACGAAATAATGCTTGCGACTGTCTTTCAGGTCGTAAACCGAAGCCAAATCGTCGTAGAAAATCTTCTTGTGGCTGCCGAAACTCATGTGCAGCACCAGCATGATCACTTCCACCAACTGACTGGAATAATTCAACAGTAGACATCGATTCACCATATTGTGCATGTCGTTGAAACACTGCTGTCTTTTCGGCGCATCGAGTTGGGTTAAACTGATGATCAGCTCGTCCAAAGCCCGAATGTAGTTCCTGACGGTGGCCAAGCGAAAGAGGGTTTGGATGTAGATGACGGCGCTGGTGAGTACCATGGCGTGCAGAGCCAACCACATGCACAGAGCCTCGATGTCTTGGGAATTGTAGGTGAAGTGCAGGATCAAGATGACGCCGGCCACGACGATGCTGGTGGCGTTCAACAAGACCATGAAACAACGGAAACCCAGGATCATACGCCGACGATTTCCGCGGAACAATGCCAAATCCTTGCGCAGAGTTAAACCGTGGAACTCGAAAACCGAGTGGAAAGGACCGACCAAAATCATATTATTATTTTCAACGACAACTTCCACCGAAACTTCCCTCGGCTGCTGCTGCGGCTCCTGCGATTTCTCCATTTCTCTCTCTCTTCAATAAAAATTAATAAACTATTAAATTTTGGAAATGAAAATTATGATGATGATGATGAGCGCGGAACAGATGGGAGACGTAATCTCTCTCTCTTGTATTTTTTTTTTATCAATATTAATAGAAATTCGAACATTTATGAAGATGTACTTGAAACAATGTTAAACACCTTCGTTGACACTAGAAATAGAAAAAAAAACAACTGATAAAACAATTAAAATTGCACATGTTAGTTAATACTTACAATCTGCTAGTCGTTTAATCAGTTGACGCCAGTCGTTGAGAGTTTGCGCTGCTATAAAATATATAATCAATACAAATTTTAAGTCAGATTTAAATTAACGAAATCAAAAAGGATCGACGAAATATCTCGGGAGTAAAAATGTCATCTGTAAAAATATGAGATTAAAACTATTAAATTGTTTTAATAATTTTCCGGCCGCAAATGACGAAAAGCAATCGTTAATGTATTTTAATAAGAAACAATACTGTTTTAATGTTAATACATTCAACTGCATACGGATGGTTTACATAATAATAATAATAATTCTTAAAACTACTATTTTAAACGTCCGTACAAAAGTTTTTAAAAAAAATGATAAGTATTGTTCCAAAACAGAAATCGTTAATTAACCAGGTATTTCTGTTATCACATTTTCAATATCTTATTAAATATAGGCACTCATTTTGCTCTTTTACTAAAAATTAAATTATTATATCATTACACGCTTATGGGAAAAAATTTTTTAAGTAACAAACAAATAAAAACGAGAATTTCGAAAGACTTATTTATACTTTTAAATTTTTTGCCAAGGCGAAATCACATTTCTTTGGTATACTCTGTATTCTAATCCTGTTGTTTGATCCGTTTAAAATTTTAATAAAAGAGCAATAATTATAAAAATCGATCCAGCAAAAATAACTTCCCTTTTTATAATTGCTGAATTGAACAATATTATTATTCCCTCGCTATAATATTAAATTGGGGAATTTTTTGGACCATCCAAATCTTAAATAATAAAACCTCCAGTTTTTCAAACATCTGTATCAACATGCGTCAAATTACACGTGTTTTAAGAGTTTTAAATTAAAAAATAAAATATATATTCCTTCAATAATAATAATAATAACAATATCACTCTCAAACAACAATAATGATAAAACGACGACTAGCGAACAAACTTTCACTATGTATAGGTCCATAGGGAAGACACGGAAACTTTATATCACAACGTTATTAACACAAGCCTCAAGGTGACTAGGAAATAAAATGAAATTGATCGATTTTTGTTTTAAAATGAAAGAAGAAAAAAAAGCAAGCAATATTATTGTGGACACTCAAAATGCATGAAACATACTTGTCCATTTCTTACAAACGCTACTTCAATGTAAAGATTATAAACAACAATGTAAATAAAAAGTCATTCCGACGTTTGGAGTGTACACAATCTTATAACTTAACAATAGTTCAAAAACTAGTTCAATTTCATTTCAAAATCATCCAAAATTTATAATATCGTCATAAATATCTTCAAACTTATCATTATTTTAAAACCTGCTCCTATTACTTTTTATCAAAGGTCGCCAAACTTCGATATAACGGCCTATAGTTTCTTTTAAAATGTACGGTACGGTATAGAGTTTAGTATAATAATTGTAAACAAAAATAAAAACCTCTTAGAATATCTCACGCTGCAAAAACTTAAACCGCGTTCATAATAATATTATTAAAGATTCGAATAACGCGAAATACAGAATTGTGTACTGTATAATCTATTATAATCATAAAAAATATCAATACACGACTCGAGACTGTATTTCGTCATTATCATCTAGCTTCCAAAATCTCTCCTTACATAATAATAATTCTACAGAACGTGGTTCCGTTTTAGTTCCAAAAGTATTTTTTCAATAATAATTATTATGCTTTTGTTTTGGCCTCGCATTAAGAACTGAATTATCTAAAGCTCAACACTTTTAAAACTTTGCTATGGATATTCATACTTTTCAATGACAAATTAACTAATATTAACGGTACCCACTACTCAGCTCGAGTGTGTTTATAAGGTAAACGTTTCGATTAAAATTGGTTCCTTCCCCTCTATTGCTCCAAATTTAAGTTTGCCATCTATTAAACCTCGCCTACTCAAAACTTCCAAGTTCAAAACTTCAATTGGGGGCTTAAAAATTACCGCGATCAAACAAATCAGCGTCAATTTGGAAATACTAAAACATTTTCAATTAAAAAGAAAACTGGCTCAACATCCATGTTCCAAAAACTTTTTTAAAGTTCGCTACATATTTAGGCATTTCAAAATTGACGTGATCAAACATAATGAATGAATCTTTCATATGATAAAAAAAATTAAAAAAAGAAAAAGATTTAAAAACAAACAACATACACGTCGACTCGTTAAACTTTCCTGACTTTCATCTAAATATTTTACGTAGGTTTTATCCCAATCCACACTTTATCGGCGACGAGCGAGAGCGGATCTTTGAGACCGGCTCTAGCCTGAAAATGCACGCTGGTTCGTTCCGGGAACGCCAGGTGAGAAATGGGTCTGCCCTTCAAATAAAAAGCGTGAGCTCCGAAACAAATCACGTCTTTATCTACCCCCTCGATCATCCCTCCGTACTCATCTCGCGAAATCACGGTCCCTACCCCGTCCTCGATCACCACAGCTCCACCGCCGCTACTATTAACCTTATTGTACTCGCTTAAACCGATCGCGCTTAAGCTAGAACAACTGATGGACAAATTCGACGTTAAATTGCTCAAATCGATAAGATTGGCATCAAAAATCGAAGTCGTCGAATTGGTCACTTCGGCTGATTTAGGAATGGCGGCGGTGGGCAAAGTGGTGACCGGAGCCGTACTCAAAATATCCGTTAAATCTAAAAGCGATATCGAATTGCTATAATTATTCATACTAATATTAGAAGACGACGAGCTAGTATCTAAACCTAAGGGATATTGACGCAAAATTACCGGCGGATTACCGTTATCGTTGAGGTCGTACGGAACCAGCTGATTGACTTTCCACTTGGTGGAACCTAAATTATTACTGGTTTCGTTAGCTTCGCTGATGACGCACCAGTACCAATCACCCACCGATAGAGTGAGAAATTTGCTTATGCTGTCGGCTAAGGTTTCCCAATAAAAAGTGGCTCGATGAGCCCAATTATCAGCTCCGAAGCCCATCACGCCTCCGTCGCTGGTTAACCCTCTTACCTCGGCTCGAACCACTCGTTTATTCGGAGATTGTTGTCCGGCGATGGAGTGGTTCCGACTCTTTTTGTTCCACAGGGAAATGGCCACCCAATGCGAACTCAAACAGCCGCTCACTTTCACGATGGGTTTAGCTATGAAACCAATCTGGCTGCCGATTTTCAGCTGGCCGATTAAATTCTTGGAAGGCATCAACCAGTCCAGATGAAATCCAACGCTGCTCACTTTAGTCTTTATAAATTTGAAAGGAAGAAAATTAATTAATGGAGAAGAAAAAATATAATAAAAAAATAGCTTTTTGTTTTACCTTATTCTTCCCATCGAAGTCGATCAACGCGTCTTTTCGCTCGTTCGTCACCTTGCAAGAGCCCACAGATCCATTGAGGAAAGAAACAGTAGCCGAACCCAGCAACACCGTAAAATTCAACTCGTAAATCGGCAGCAAACACAGTTCGTTTCCCAACCCGCTCGGAACTTTCCAAACTATGCACGCTTTAAATTTTGTCTTGTGACTACTAGTATCCTCGCTGAAAAGGCAATCCACTTTATCGCCCACCTTCAAACACGTCTTCAGATCGTCCACGTCGAGAACGGGAGCGGAATACGAAGAATGCACGTAGTGCAAACTGTCGAAATAAATGTTCTCGTCCTCTTTCTCTCCGTTTTGTATAAATCCAAACTTTAAAAACAAGGCGACCACCACCGATCGGCAATATTTAACGGACGGAATTCTCCCTTGGGCGTTTCTATTCGAATTAACCACCTCGAGTGACGGTGACGGACCTTTCGCAAACTCCTCAACACCTGCGCTTTTAAAATTATTACCATTTTTAGCTCTACGATTAGGTTTCCCTACTGTCGCCGCCGCCGCTTTTGGTCGATTCTGCGCAAAATTATTATTATTATTGCCTTCGTTATTTTCCGAGCTCTCCGTTTTCGTAGGCTCCGGAGACGCTCTTCCTCCCACCACCGCAACGTCGCCGTTCGCGTCGATAGCGAAAGTTTCGGAATGCTGTAAGAGGAATTTCTGCAACGACTCCACGCTGCCACCGGTCACGGCTCGGACGTTGGAGATAGACGACAGGTGTCCCATTAAACTTTTAATATTAAGCGTACCGCCTTTCAACAATACCGACAATTTGACAGCCAGCACGGCTTTCGACACCTCATCCGAGTTGCAATTGGCCAACGAATACACTCGACATCCATCGGCGGTTAAAGAAAATTCGGCGGGATGCTCCACTATAAATCGTCGAAAATTAGCCAAAGAATTTTCTAAAACCGTACCTTTCACGTCGTCTTCTCGTTCCTTATTGAGCAGTCTGTAAAGTTCGTCCATCGGCATGCCGTTGGCCTGCTCTTCTAAAATATTGATGCAAGTGATTAATACTTGAGCGGCTAACTTGGTATTTACGGCTATCTTCTTCGTCGTCATAGCGTTAGGTAAGACGTTCATACTATGCGGATGCATGATTATTTTGGGAGTGCTATCCTTGGATATTTCTTGGACGATGATTTTCATCTTTTTCTTACCGATGACCGAGATCATGTAGAGCATATGGTTGATGATGCAAGCGTTGAAATAGGTCGGTCCGCCCAGCAAAATGGCTTTGGAAAAGATGGTCGTCAAACCTTCGCTGGAAAAGTTAAAAACTTGACACAGCGCGGCTTCATTTTTTAATAAATGTTGATGAATGTCGTTAATCGTTAAAAATCCTTGATTTTTCTGTAACAATTTAATCACAGATTCGATTACTTTCTGTTCATCAGATAAAAGATCCGAAAATGAAGAGCTGGAGGAGTCGGTCCCGCTCCTATTATCATTATCTTCTGGTCCTTTAGTTGCCATTATGTGTGAATTAATAACCTAAAAATTTAAAAAAAACAAGTAATTATTTAATCGATTAAATACACGTTTTATCAACAAAAAAAAAATGGAGGTGTTTTATATTTTGAATTAAGACTTTTTTAAACTGCGTATCTATTCACACATTCAAGTTTCATGACCTTGATTTAACTACATATTAATTAAGGCTATTATTAAACCAGTATTAATAATATTTTAACCACGAATTAATAATATTATACTGTTATGTTTACGTACTTGCCTGCTCACAACCAAAAACAAACTTTCAACAACAACTACATCAGATTACAATAACAAAACGTGTTGAACGTTGAGCCCATGACACTTCGTCACATGAGGCGACGTTTATGTAAATAAAGCATAATTAGTATGACACGCTTTACTCGAGTGAACCAATGGAATGTCGTTAAGATATGCTGTATTTACTCGCGAAAACAAAAAAACGCTCTGCGGGGATTTCCCGGAACACTACCCGGACACGAATGATAATTATACAACTTACTTTGTGAACGCCACTTTCCATCAATACAATGCATTATGGTAATGGTAGGCAGCGTTCAAAAAGTAGGTCTACTACGTGAAATAACGTAAATTTTAATGTTATTGCACAAAATTATTACGTTTTTTTCTATAAATCAAAAACGTTTAAAATGTTTTTATTATACAAAATTTATTAAAATGTAATCAGTTTTTTACGAAACAAAATTTGGCACTATAATAATTATTATGGTTTGAACTTAATAAAACAATAATTATTTCCGTTTTATGTTTTTTTTTCTTTTTCTTTAAAAAACAAACTTATAGTTATAAGAGTATATATTTACATAGTTTTTAAACAATTATTATTATTAATAAAAGCCGCCAACATTAACGTGGTTTTCATTAACACGGATGAGACATATGTAAAATAATGAACATGAAAATATAACAAAACCGTAAAAATAACTATTAATTCAATGGCAAAAAAAAAACAACGTTAAATAAAGCATAATATTAAGAAAACGTAATTGTTTCACGAATATTATTTACAAAAAATAATAATATAATAATGCTAATAATAAAAATTGAAACCCTTTTTCGAAGAAAAAAAAAACATCCACCAATATTAAGTTATTTGATTGGTTGATAAATTATTTTTTTCTTTGAAAAAAAAAAATCCACCAATATTAAGTTATTTGATTGGTTGATAAATTATTTTTTTCTTTGAAAAAAAAAAAAAATGAAATAAATAATTAAAAATAAATAAAATAAATGGCCAAAAAAAAAAAAGTTCAAGAATTAAGACGGTATTTAAATAATAAATCAATAAATTGTATTTACACTGATTTGATAAGTATTCTAGCTTTCCAAATACAAAAATATGTATCTTTAGGTGTTCTTTTTAAAAAACAATAAAAAAAATTTTTAAAGTTACATATTAATTAATAGTTGTAAATTAATTAACCAAAGAATTTTATAGTATTGCTCCGTCAAGAAAATTAAAATCTGTCGAAACAGTTAAAAACCAAAAACAATTTTCATTAATCGTCTTTCGAGTAGATTGATAGACAATTCAATACAAGTACCGGGTATTGAATTTGTTTTTTCTAAATTAAAACAAAAAAAAAAAAAAAAAAAACTTTTGTGTTATTTGATGTGTTTTCTTCGCGAACAATTGAGTGATAAAATGGATTTGACATTTTGTACACATTTACCGATAAGTATTAGATTATGCAAATGTAGGGCAACTTAGATTTTCGTCAATCAAATAAACTCGAATAAAAAAATTAATTAAAGAAAAAAGTAAATTCGTGGTAAAAAAACCAAACTATTGCGTAGCATAAATTATAATTAAAACCAATCAATAAAATTAATCGTACAGTACCGGGAATTAAAAGAGTGCTTCTCAATAATTCAATTTCAAACTATAATAAAAATAAACTCTAGAAAATAAAATCGAAGTTTTTCAGTTGAATTTGCTTCATCATTTTTTTTTTTTTAAGTAGGAAAGAGAGAGAAAACAAACAAACATTTGACGCACAACGTCGTGTATATGTAGATTTTTCGAAGACACTGATGATAATAAACATTCTTTGAAAAATTGCTTTGAATATTGTCATCATTAACCTTGTTTATTGATATTTCGTTAACGAAAAGAGGGGAATTTTTTGTTTTTTCGTTCGGTGGTCTTTTATTTACACACTCGCTCGTTGTTCACAATGTATTCCACCTGTATTTTTACCACTCAAACACGTAAATCAATTGTAAGGATGCCTCCCATAAACTTAATTGGGTAAACGTTTTTCACGCCTCCAAAAAGCCTCAATCGGTTCCGAATTTCGGTGCATTTCGCCACATTTTCATTTTAGAACAGGCAACAGTCTTGCAGTATTTCATCAAACTTTGGCAATAGCGATGTGAAAGCCATTTCGAATATTATATAGGAGACTCAAAAACGGTCACCCAAATTGATTCAGCATGACCACAGCTAGCAATAATTGATACCCGCCGTCGTCATTTTGATTATTAAGACCCCCCACGAAAAGGTGAGCCACTCTTCACCGATTTAAAACGAATGCTAAACCTGTCGTACAAACTCTTTTAATTCGTTATAATGCTCATGGCATCGCCATTGAAACCCCGCTGTATCTTCAAAGTGGTTTCCACTTTAGCATTTCCAAGCTTCTGCCAAATGTTGATGCCAAATAGTACTGCTCTATCAAGATCCTTTTTTGTTTTAATTCATCATCTCCAGCTAATACATAATCTTGCTAGGTCAACTGTATTAGAAAATACAATTATTAATAACTTAAGCGGCAGAGAGCTTGAGAAAGCCTGCTCTCAGTCATCTCACAAGAAGTGATTGACACTTTTCGGAGGCGTGAAAGAATTCAAACAAACATGGGCAGGAAGGTTTCTTTCCCAGACACACCTTACCTCTTCTTGTTTACTCGGAAAAAAATTCAGGTCGGATACATTTTGAACAAGTAGCCCACGTACAGTACGCCAATCACCAAATCTTCCATTTTGTACTTATTGGTAATTTATAAAATAATTACAACAGCGCGAGAGATTCAACGTTTTCTCTTACTTGGCTGTTTCGTTGTCTTCTTCTAGAAGAATATGCTCCTGGGTTTGTATTTTCCCTCGCAGCAATTAATCTCAGCCTCAGGCGTTTTGAGTATTTCTCGACATAAAATGTCATCGGGGGTTTCACCACATAATAATTGGTAGATCATCAAAGGTCCAAATTAATTTTCGGATCGGCCGAAGCCAGTTTAAATAAAGTTTTCTTTACGCGTAAAGCTGTTAGCCTAGCGGAAGGCGTTTGATGCCAACACTCGCGCATTAGTTTCGCGATCCCCGTCATTATCTATTGGAAGAACAAACAAACAATGAGAAATATTGCCAACGAAACAAAAAAAAAAAAACAATAATAGTAAATCATTTACTGGATCTGAAGACCATCGATTTGGAATACACGGTCGGTGTTGATCCACGCAAACAACTTTTTTCATGTCTTCGAAAGAAGGATCTGATGGAACACAATCGTAAAACGGAGGTCGATAATCTTCCGCAATTCCTAAATTAAATATAAAACGCATTAAACTTTCGATAAGCCTGTTCCTATCTTCTTCCCACCCTCAGTAGTTTAGGTTCATTAGTTTGTTATCGCAATTTTTGTGCCTCGTTTTCTTTTACCTTTGATTAAACAGCATCTGGCCATCTCCCACACCACCAGCCCAAATGCGTAAATATCCACCCTTCGATAGGATTCGAACGAATCCTCAATAATAGTATCGTCTAAAATCTCGGGAGCCATATAGCGCCTCGTTCCGACTCTGGTATTCTGAGCGATGTCCATTTCGCCGGTCTTCTGAGTGTGAGTGACGGCTAACCCAAAATCCGCGATCACGCAAGTCAAATTCTCTCGCACCAAAATGTTCTTCGATTTAATATCTCGATGGGCAATAGCTGGCTTTCCCTAATTTACATTTTAAAAAAAAATAAATAAATCTTTTACATTTTATTAATTTCGATGACTAATGCAAACCTGAGTTCCAAATATTTCTGTGTGTAGATGCACCAAACCGCTGATGGTTGACAAACTGAGACGCACGGCCTGTTGGAGGTCGATGGAACCTCGGTTTAAATGGTCGTACAACGAACCCATCTCGTGATAATGCGTTACTAACAGCAGTTGAGTGCAAGAGTTACGCGACGTCATATCGGAGCCGATGTAACCTAAAATATTATCGTGACGAAGTAGAACCGTGCTGTAGATTTCCGTCTCTCTTTTCCACGAAGCTTCGTCACGAGAAAAAAAGATTTTTACGGCTACTCTTTCGCCTTGCCAGATTCCCAACCACACTTCACCGTACCGTCCCTTACCTACAATAATTTAAGAAATTTAGCAAACGATAAAAATAACAACAGAAGAAATGCAATCGTACAAAATTACTCCTGCATATATTTTCGCTATTAAATCTATAATTAATTACCACCCTGAATCCACACAAACCATTGAATTATTCGAACGATTATTTTCGAAATCTTTTTGCAACACCAATAATTATTTCAAAATGGCTCACGATATAAAAATTTAAGTTTACATGTAAATCGTAATAAATAATAATTACCGATACATTCCATTAAAGAAATCTGTTTAGCCAAAGTGCGTTGAATAAGTAAGGGAAGTCCTGATCCGCTCCCAGAAGTAATTGAATGTTCAAATATTTCCTGAAAAAAGAGTAAACATTGAAGATTCAATTAATAATTAACGCGAAACTAAACAATAATTACCCGTAGAGTGCTATCTCCGGCAGCGGTAGCCATTAATTCGTCTCGGTAGCCATATTCGGAGTGTCTGGTCACGCTCAAATTAAGCATTTTACGCTTGTGACGAGTTTTCAAGCAGGAAAAGAAACAAAAAACGACGATCGAAATGACTAAAACTGGACATAAAACCGAAAGCGCTAGATTCACGATAGACCACTGAGCTTCTTGATATTCGTCCAACTCTTCTGAAAAAGAAATTAAAAAAATTAGAACATCAATTAAATTTACATTATACTTCTACAAATTCGTGTTTATTTCGCCGTAAAATGTTTAGTTGGTTATTTCTTCGTAGTTTAAAAATATATACCGTAATACAGAATTATTTTCTTAACTCTTTTTATTTTCTCCTCGTAAATAATTGTGATAAATAAAAATGTAATTTCGGCTCCAAAATAGTAATGTCCTCTACTGCACATATAATTACATCAAATAATTGCGTTTTTTATTCTATTTGGCAATGGTCAGTTAAAGAAAAATAAAATATTAAGAGATAAGTGGGATAATTATCTCTGATCCAGCATTTTTTCACCAGAAAACTTCTATAGCCGAGACAGTGTGACCTCAAAAATATAAATAACATTAGGAAAAAGTGAACAATTTTACTTCTACAAATGGAAAAAAATAGACTGTTTGATCTTTAAAAGTGAGATTTACTTTTCAATTAACGTCGTATCAAACCTTGCAAATGCGTATGTTCTTCCTTTTAACGTTTTTTTTTGTTAAAACAGTTTCTAAAAAACTTTTAATACCGGTACCTAGATAATAAAACATTGAAAGAAAAAAAACGCGAATTTTTTTTTAAAAAAATGGGACTCAAAACTATTAAGCCTGAAAAATTACAGGTGACTCGGGTTAAATAGAAAACCTTCAAAAGTTGGAATCTTGAAGCTGTTCTCTCGAGATCCCACTTAAAATGTAGGTTAATGTAAGTTTTATCACTATTCATAAAGTCAAATTAAATTGCTTCATTATTAATAATAATAAAAATTGTATACTACTGCTCTATTCAGACTCATAAAAAAATCAAAAGCTTGAATAAATAGGGTCTATACTTTAAAAAATGTAAGTGTGTCTGGCAAAATAACCTCAGGTAAATTTCACAGCTTAAAAAAAGTTTTTCAATCTACGTTAAATATTTACCGACAGGCATGGGAGCTAAAGTAGGAAAAGAACCGTTATTGCATAAATTGCCGGAGCAACAGCTGATGGCGTATTGACTGATGTGATCGTCGTCGTTCATAGTCGTATGCTCGTAATGACTGGTCATGCAATAAAAATGCACTTGATCCGAAGTCTGCGCGCATCCTCGAGTCAAAGTATCTCTGCCTTCCGTATCTCGAACGTGGGAAAGAAAACACTATATTATAAAAATAAAAAAAACATAAATGATAATAAAATTAAAATAAAGAGGGTGGTGGTCTAAAAAAATTAAGTTTACTCTTTGAGCATCCGAACAAATGTCGTTGTCTTGGACGGTGTAACAGTCGCTGGTATCCGAAGAACACGAATAACAATCCAGCGAACCTTTCTGCCAGCCTTGGACCACCACGTTATTGGAAGAGATCGACATGTTCAAAAGGGAACCTGTAAAAATAAAAAATAGTAAAGTTGTTGCCAAGATTAAACTCAATACCTGCGCAAAGTTCAGTCGGAATCTTATTTCACTCGAGTCCTCTACTACTTTTTTACATTCTGCGCTGTATTATTCCTTCTCCATCCCTTCTTACCTCTTTCTCCCGGCGCTTTCCTTCTCTTTCCCCTACATGTAATGACACCCTACTGCGAAGCTGACCCCGAATCACCTCTGACATACTTTCCCGATATAACCAGAATCACACTTTTTCAAATTTATCACATTCGAACTGTATTTACAATTTTTATATAAACTTTTTATTACCATTTTTCGAATGGTAAAAGTCGAATTAATAACTTTTATATTACCCTGGTTTATTCTGTCGAAAAGAGGTAAAGGTAAGAAAAAAAAAACAATCAACGACAGGAAGAAAATTTAGGCGGCCATGTTGATTCTCAGGTCAAGCTTCACATGCACAAGATCATCAAACCTTTTCGAAAGATCGAAATAAAAGAATATCTTTCGGGGTTATTAATTTACTTACCAAAAAGAAGACCCACGTTGGTCAAGAAAATCCCAAATAATAAGTACATCGCGAACATTTTCGATATTTCGCCATGACACAACACCATCGCTACAAAAACAAAAAAAAATTTATTTTGTAAATCGATGTTTCGCGTATCGATATGGAAATCGATTCTGAGAATTATCGCGGAGTTGCCACGGTAACGTAGGACGCTTTCGTATTTTCTTTCCGCGGATTGAATGTCCTTAGGAGATAAACGTCTCACAGGAAGAAAAGTTCCTTCTTCTTATCGAAGCGATGGATCGTGGGTTATTCTACCCGGATATTTATTCTCGTGTATTTCATATCCAAGGATAAGCTTAGATAAACCGCGTCATCTAGTGAGGAAGTTTCGAATTACTGTATTATGCTCTTTAAAGACTGTATAGTAGTAGTAGGATCTGGTGATGTGTTGTTTATTACGAGTTAAAAGTTAAATTCAATATGCGAGCTGTAATTAAACAATTATGATCGGTAATTAAATTAAAAATTGTTTTTTTTTCTAATTTTTAAAAATAGAAATGTTTTCGAATAAAATGCATAACGTGAGTCAAAGCGTTACGGTGAATTTGGAAGTGAGTGGACAATCTCAAAAACCCCAAACAGCCAATAAAGGTCAAATAAATCTTTCAAAAAATTATTATATAATATTATAATTCAGCTATTTTAATTTTAATTTAATTAATCGATAATTTTATTAATGAAAACACAATTTTTGGGGGAAACAGAATTGCGTGGAAGTCTACCGAGCTACTCGAATAAGAAAGATAACGCCATGGAAAGCTTATATTCTGTAATGTGTCATCTAATTAAAATTTACTTATTATAATATAAAATTAAATTTAAAAAAATAAAAAAGTTATTCAACTATCAAACTACACTTTCAGAGTCTTCTTGGACAAAAACGAAAATCTTACGTGATGACAATTTCTAGATTATACATCGACTTTAAACACGTCCTAAGTAATCAACAGGTAAACAAAAATAATCAAAATTTGCTCAAAAATGAGCATAACTCGATGCAAATTTCAATTTTCTTCAAAAACTGTTTTTTCTAGTGCAAGAAAACTTTATATCTGTTGATTCTGTTGGTTGTGTGTAGCATGTTTACATTGCCAATCTGCTCGGAATCGAAGAGTTCAGGTCAATATTATTATTAAAACAAAAATCATTAATGTTTTTTATTTCATTGTCATTTATAATTTTTTCTTTTCTTTTGCAGCTTTAATGACTTACATGTATATATCCCTTTTGGATTTTTCTATGTAAGAATAACTTTTATAATTTATTCGCAGTAATTTTTGAAATGTCAAGTTTGTTTACTTTTCTATCTACAGTATTTTAACGTGTCTATTGAGTCTATGGGTGGAGCAACAAAGGTCCAACAAAACATTTACGTTCGGGTAAATAACTTACTACGTGTAATCTTATAATAATTAAAAGTTATTAGTTATAATTAATTGTTATTATTAATGCTAGATATGGACGGTTCGAAGTGTTAGCTGTGTTTTCGTGTACCGTGGCTGCACTACTGGGATCGATATTTATTATCAAAGATTGGTAAATTTGTTTTAGAATAGCAATGAAATCGTTCTCTAAAAATTTCCAAAAGTCATATTTATGGTAGAAAAATTTTGGTTAACGATGAACGATTTTATAAATTTATACTAAAAGAGAACTATTTAACCTGAAATAATTTTTTTTTACTTCAAGTATGGTCACCATATTTACTAATAGGGAAATAGAGATCGACGGGTAAGATAGAATTAATTTAGAAATAAACTACACACGTAGTAGATTATTAAAAAGTAAGAATGTAAATAATTTTGCCTCTTACTTCAGGAGTAGGATGGTTCTGGGAATAGTGCTGATAATGCTGACCCGACTAATCTTGATCACTTTGACGGAAAGCAAAGCCTGGAACCACGTAGTCGTCTCTTCCAGATCCAACCTCCTGCAGACTCGCTTAACCAAGATGAGTGACAAGTATTCCACCTTAGTTCGATCCATTTTTTCTTCATTAATTCGCTAATGCATTGACTCCTAGTCTATGTCAAATCGTTCCGGGATTGAGTCGCTTCCTCCTTCCTAGGATCAATCCTTTCGTCTTGCTTACCTACATGGGAGCGCTGATCATGCTCTGCACTCACCTCATCGTCCAGCTCAAGTAAAATTGACCTCAAAAAAATGTTTTGTAAAATATCTAAACCAGTATAATAATTTACAGAGGATACCAATCAGCTGATATTTTCGCCAGCGGGTGTTTGGCTCTGTTCATCTGGATCACCATGTATCCCATGTTCAAGTACACGGGACTTATTCTCCTCCAGGTATCTCTTCAACTACAGTATATCTCTTTCTCAGACTTGTTTTTTTTTTTTTAAAAAATACTGTAATAATTTATGCAGGCTGTGCCTTCTCACATCACCGACCAGCTGGACAAGTGTCTGAGAGAAACGGCTACCCTGGATGGCATTTTGGAGTTTCAGAACGAACATTTCTGGACGGCTTCCTTCGGGATCGTGGTGAGTTAAAGAATCGCTTTAAACGATAATCTAGAATTGAAAATAAACGTTTACAAACCTCCAGGCTGGTTCTCTTCACGTTCGAGTTCGTCGTGATGCCAATGAACAGCTGATCCTGTCCCAAGTGAGCAGCCGTTTGAGCAGTTTCGCTTCCGTTCTCACCATTCAGGTGTTCAAAGACGATTGGACGCGAGCTACTACCCTGCAGCTCCTCAGTGAAGGAGGGCGCCTCACCGCTTACACTACCCCTCCGGCTAGCATCTCGTCCGGGACCCCTTCTCACCCTACTCCCGCCATCTTCCACCCCGGCTTTGGCAACGGAAACCTCACCGGACACCTCTCGCCCCAAGTGCCTCGCCTCTCCTCACCTCGCCCCCTCGACAAACCACATCCAAACAATAGTTAACGAATTTTTTTTTTTAATTAATTATTTTTTTTTGCTTTCGATCGATCGGGAAGGACAAATTTACAGAGATGAATAATTAAGAAGAAATATTTTATATCAGCTGTTAAGAAATCTGTATTTTTTTTTCTTATTATAATAAATCGTTTTTATATAAATAAATAATTTTTAATTAAAAACGAATAAGAGGGGGGAGGGGAAGGGAAAAGACTTACGTAGTAAAGTTAACACTATATAAAAATTTTTAAACATTATTATATTTTTTTCTAATCAAATTATTCGAAATTTAAAAAGTTAAAAAAAATTTAAATTCCAAAAAAGACAAAAAAAAAAAAAAAACATGAATGGGGAAGGGGGGTAAAGGTATAAAGTTAAAATATATTGATTTAGATTTGGGGAAGACTTTTTCTTTTTTTCTTAAAGAGCTAAAATTATCGAGATATGGCGCGTAAAGGAGTTGTAGCCAAGTAAGAATCACGTGTCTGGCGGAATTCCTGCAGAAAATTGTACTGCTACAAATCCACCCCAACATAATTTTCAAATTAGCATTATTTTTGAAAGTGTTAATTAATAAACGATAATGGGGGGAGCACTTTACTTTAATCGTTTGAATAGCCCCGCGACCTCTCACGTCTCTCAGCATCTGAATCACTTCGTCCGGAATCAATTGCTCGTTCATCTCCAGCATCAAGCATCCAGCCACTGCAAATGCGGAACATAAAACATCAACAAGTTCATTAGTTTATCATTCATATGAGAAGTCGGGATTCCAGCAGTTCCATAGTCAATAAACCCCAATAAAGCCCATGTGTAGGCTACTCGGACCACTTTGGAACTCTGGCCGCCTCATATTTTCAATACCGAATATTAAAATACAAACCGAAACAGGCTCGTCCAAGTCCACCGTAGCAACTAATATCAAAATAAACAAAGTTTTACTTTCAACTAAAAAAAGTCTACTAATATTTTTTTTAAAAAAAAAAAAAAAAGAGTACTGAATAAGGGGTTTTAATCCGGAGTCCAAGATGAGTTTAATGTCCTGTAACAAGTGCAGCAGCTCCTCGATGGAGAGGACGGTTCCGTCCAGGAATGGCCAGTGGTGGACCACCAGACCGGACTCTTTGTAAGCCGATAACAAGTTTCGAACGCGGTACTTGTTCAACTCACCCAACGTCAAAAACACGAACACTTCCCTAATACCGCATCTCTTAATCACCGCTACAAATTCCAAAATTTCATCAAAATACGATTCCTTCATCAATAATAAATTTTATTTTTTGTCCTGGGATAAATTACCTATGTCGTCTGTCAAGTTTCTCCAAACAGTTCGGAAACGACAACCTAAACAATTAAAGTAAATGCATTAATAGCTAATAATAATCGTAAAATTAATATTGCTTCAGTCTTCAGTACGGTATAATTATAATATTAAAGCCAGTTTTAATTATTGGCAGAAAATTAATAACAGCTGGTACCAATTTCAGATTTAATTCTTTACAATACAAAATGTAGAAAACAACATTTTTGAAAAACTACAACTGCAAAAGCCTGCAGCAAATAACTCCGTCTTTCTCACATTTTGAGAATCTACTTTACGGATAAAAATAAGAGTTAGATCTCTATCGACCGGTGCCCAATTTATGATCAACAAAATTTACCGGTACATATATTATGTTCTGTTACATTTTTAGAAAGTTGAATAAAAGTACCAGAAAGATTCTTGGCAAAAATTTTGAGCTTATTGAATTTCTAATTTATTTGGCAGTTCTAGTCACGTTGCGGCTGCAGAATATCTAATTTTGCAGTTTAAAGAAGAGTTTTGAGCCTTCCATTTCGGGTCAAAAACAAACGATTTAAATGTGTGATCCGGCTAATAATACAAACCCTCATTTTTACATTGAAGTTTCACTCATGATTTGGGGGAATCTTTCTAGAACAAATTCATCTTTAAAGTTGAAAAATTGATCTTTTAAAACGTTTGCTTAGTATTACCAAAATACGCAAAAATTGGAGCTACCTGCTTACTGGAAAACCCTTCAAAATTACAATTGTAATTGAATTGCAGTATAAAATTTACTTGTTTGATTCGTTAATCTACGTAGGAGTCAAACCAATATTAATCTTACGTCACTTGCATGCTTGGTTTGTAATTTAATAATTATTGAATCGCACCAAACCATTCTAAAATTATTACTGTACAATTAATACTTATCAATTCGACAGTTTTCAATCAAATTTTCATCGATCTTAATACCGCGGTACTGTAAATAAATAATAATTATTGCCGAAGCGAGATGCTAACCTGGCAGAGCGCTGATGGCTAATTGGTAAGCTTGGTCCGTTTCACGCGGGATTGTCAACCTAATTATCACCTTTGAATTTAATCATTCGGGTTTAATTAATAGAATTTAATTTCAAAGTCTGATACCAGTCAATTTTGAAAGGGTCGCAAGGAAAATGCGTCGTACTCGCCGTATCGCTGTCATCGTCTTCCGTCGAACTGAACTCCATTTCACTCGTCGCCGCCGACGCTTTTAATTTTTTTTAGCTTAAAGAAAACAAATATAAGTAAATTATTCGATCTATCAAATTAAAACGACTAAAATAATTATTAAAAAATATTATATTATCCAGAGTTAAAATGTTTGATAGAAAAAACGAATGGGAAGAAACCGGCGATGCGGGTAAAAATGCGAAAAGCGCCAAAACAAATTCCCCCAACTTCAAAATTTACAGCTGACCAATAGAAAGCGAACGCGATAGCTCCGCCTACTCATACTGCGACACCCTACCACTAGCGCCGACACGCGGCGCATATTTCAAATTTTGAGCGAAACATTCAAAAAAGTTAAAATTACGATTCGTACCCATTAAATATTAATATTATTAAAAAAAAAAACATCATTAAAAATCTAAAAATAAGAAAATTAATTGAAATTCGTGGTACATCGAATATCATCGGTAGTAAATTAATACGTAGCTGTTGCAAAGACGGTTTTAATTAAATAAATAATAATGCATTAAAAAGATATTTTTATACCTTGTGTCGTAATTAAAATAAGAAAAACAGCTAATAAAAAAATGTAATAAAAATGAAATGACGTTATAATTAAGTAAGTAAAAAAGCGAGTTTGCGCTATCTAAAAATAAACTTTTCGTTAATGAAATGTTAATGATTATTAAAGAAAAAAAAAAAACCCCCCCAACAGTGAAGTTCCGAGAAGCTATTAAAAAAAAAAGAAGCTGTTAATTTTGTGGCGAGAGGCGTCAAGCAGTCTTGCCTGGTCTTTACGAACAACCTTAGCCCCGTATTCACACGTTAATGTCACCCTCCATTTACGCGAAGTGTAATAGGGAGACAATCGCGCTCTCAAAATTTTATCATAAATTCAACAATAATAATTATTACGAACCATTATAAACAGGTCCTTTTTTGGGGAAAAAGGAGACGCGTGAGTCAACCAAAATTGTCGGAAACCCCTTACCCCTTAAAAATACTTTTAAAAAAAAATTCTTTATTACAAAATCCTAAAAAAAAATTCTTTATTATCCTAAAAAAAAAAATTCTTATTTATCCTAAAAAAAAAAAAAATTCTTAATTTTCCAAAATAAATTCTTAATTTTAGAAAATAAATTCTTAATTTTCCAAAATAAATTCTTAATTTTCCAAAATAAATTCTTAATTTTCCAAAATAAATTCTTAATTTTTCAAATATATGTATATACAGTACAGTATTTTAATTTTTCTAAAAACTTCTCCATTCTCTTAAATAAGTTCCATTAATAATTATTCTAAAAAAACTTCTTAATTTTCTTAAAAATTTCTTAATTATTATTGTTCTAAAAAATAAACATTTCTTAATTTATCCAAAAAAAATTTCTTCATTTTTCCAAAATAATATCTAAAATTTTTCTAAAAACTTCTTAAAAAAAAATTTAATTTTTCCAAAAAAAAAAAAATAATAATAATATTAAAATAACTTAATTTTCCTTAAAAACTTGTTCCAAATTTTTTTTTTTAATTTTCAAAAAAAAAAAAAAATTTTTTTTTTAATACAATAAATTCCTAAAACAAATTCTTAATTTTCTTTCTACAATCAAAATCCTAAATTAGGCTCTTATTTACGGTCACCCCGTCCATAGTCCCCCCCTCCTAACAAAATATTATTCTAACAGCATAATTAATAATTATGCAACTAATTAAAATATTAAAATAACCGAACTGAGAAAACCGGTTAATACGGGATAACCGTAAGCAAGAGCCAAGAAAAACATGCGATATAAATAAACACATTAAATTAAAATTCTTTGAAAATGAAAAAAAGAAAAACACAATTCGCGGACATAAAACTCGCGTAAATGAAGGGAGTAGAGGGGGGGGGGGGATGTTGAGTGTGTATGTTGAACCGAAGCGATGATTGGGTGAGTGAAACGAGCTCATTTCACTTATCTCTTCGACTTATCTTTTTTTTTTTAGAGGACGAAATGAAAGAAGAAAAAAAAAATGATTATTGTGAGAAGGTGAAAGCGTAATTTTGTCTCATTAAACTTAAGTCTTACCTTCAACTCACCAGGTGGACGAGAGGTGGTTTTTATCGATGGAGTAGGGGGGTGATAGGGTGGGGGAGCGACCGTTAAACATGTCACACACCCCACCTCACACCTACCATTATCTATGATGGATTCATTACAATCAATCATTTTCATATTCTCTCCCCCTTCTTTTTTATTTAAAAAAAAAAAAAATTGTACTTCGCTGATTTAAAGGTAAAACTGACTAAATATTATAATTTATATCTCTATACATATAAAAAAAAAAATAACTCGTTCGAGCAACTTTTTTATATGGTACATTTTTTTTTTTTTTTTGAAAACATTTTTTTTTATTAAATTTATGTTTTTAAAAATTAAATCCGTCATTTTATGAGTTAAAATTTTCATCGTTTTTATGTAGGTGATATATTGGAGCCATTAGAAAATGTTATAAAATGTGTTGTTTAAAATTTATTATTTTAGGTGCTAAAATGTGTAACTTTTTTTAAGTGCTGCAGCGCTCATAACTCTCAACACACACACTTTCTAAATTCAAATTGCTTTCACTTTTGCTAATTTTTGTCACTTTTTAAGAGGTCATTTTTAGCGCATAAAATAATGGGCTTAATTATTAATGTACAATGTAGCACCCCTTACAAATAATCAATAATAAAACTATAAGGTAATAACTTTTAAAGATTATTATTTACATGTAAATAATTGTTACTATTGACTTGACAAAAATTTTGAGTTTTAATAATACAGGAAAACTTGGTTATAACGGCGTCAGATATCATGTCATTTAAAAAAAAAATACTGTTATTGCGTCAAGAAAAAACGTTAACCTCGTCTACAGCGTCGAAAACTGTTAGAACAACTGTTTTTTTTTTACTATTGTTTTTTTGCAATGTTTTAATTTAAGAATACAGGAAAACTTGGTTATAACGACATCCGATATACCGGTAATGTCATTTTACAAGAATTCTGTTGTACTATAATCACCTACAAATTGCAATGTATAATATGCTTTTTCCTGTAAAAAAAAAAAAATACTCTGTTATTGTGTCAAGAAAAAACGTTAACCTCGTCTATAGCGTCAAAAATTACTGTCAGAACCATTGCGTTTTTTTTTTTTTGCTATTTGTTTTTTTTCAATGTTTTGATTTAATAATACTGTTGAGAGGAAAACTCGGTTATAATGACATAGGTTATAACGTCATTTTACATGAATTCTGTAGCAATCATAATACCGTACCTATTCCCCCCCTATACGCTGCTATTGCGTCAAGAAAAGGAGCTAACCTCGCTTATAGCGCCATAAAATTACCGACCCTCATCACTTGTCGTTATAACCGAGTTCTACTATAATAATAATAATTATTATCTGGCCAAAATCTGATCTGATTGTTAGTTGTCCACTTTTAGCTTTTATTTGATGTTTTATTTTTTTTTTCTCTCCTGACGTAGTCCTAATTTTGATGGCATTTCCTCTTCGTAACTAGGAGGGTGGTAGTGGTGGAGGGGTGGTAGGGGGTGGGGTGAGGAGGAGAGCTAAGGCGTCGAGCAGTCTCTCTCAGTACTGAGAAAAAAGAAAACCAAAAAAAAAAAAAAAAGTAAAATAGGCCAAGCGAACGAGTGAGCGAGTCAAGTGTTTGAACAATGTGAATTGAGCTCATTCGCTGACCCATTACAAGCCCTGCCCACACTCCTCCCGCTCCTACTCCAACTCCTACTCCTACTGCTTACAAAACAACACTCGAAAAATAATAATAAGAATCAAGAGCTCCAACAACAACAACAAAAATTATATATTGTCGTTAATTTCAATTTTTAACAACTCGTTCGAGTCATTAGCGAACTTGGCGTGATAATCGTAATTACAAAAGAAAAAAAACACAGGTTAAATAATTATGCTAATGAGGAGTTAAGAAGTATTCGCGCATGCGTGCCTTACTTACTAAGGCAAATCCGCAAAATCTTATCCCCTCAATCTGCCACTTGTATAGAGTCAACGTTGAATTTAACGTAAAACTTCAAAATCACACTTTTTAAGTTTCACACCTATACAACCAGCTTAAAACAAGTTGTAGAAAGCCGAACTAAAAAGTAGGCTAAATATCGCGCTTTAAGTTTCATTTAAAGGCCCTTACCCTGCCGCCCCCCCATCCCTCCCCTTTATAATATTCACTTAACCCCAATCTCATTGATACAGATTTTGCAGAGATTTGGAGAATGGGGACCGAGAGAGAAGGGAAGAAGAAGAAGATGTTGGGTGTTGCAACCCGGGTGCCGCTATAAAGGTAGGCTGAAACGGATGGAGAGGGGGTCGGGAGTGCCCAAATATTTTGGTAACTAGGCGTCATAATATACCAACCGAGTACATCTATCACAAACTTTTTGATTCTACGGGGATTAGAATTTTTGTTTTTAAATTTTCCCCACTTTCAATCACACACTTTGTCGGCTGCAATTCGCTTTTCCGCAAATCCACTTTTTAAAATAATACCCAAGAACAGTTCTGGAACCTTAGAAGTGACTGAAACCAATGTTCATTTGGGCCGGTTACTGCTTTCGAACGTTATGACCACTAGTGACCCAAAACGCTGCACGGTTACACTTCAAAAGTTCCAGATCTGTTTACTTAGATAGCAGGGAATTAAGGGTCTCTCGTGGGCATTTGCTTTGAAGGTGGTTTCAACCCTTTGTAACACCAACCATTGTATTCCTTCAAACGTGCTCTTCACTATTAGGAGACTATAAAAAATATCTAAAATTGACCACCTTTTTTCGCATCCCTCAAAGAGATGAAAACAGAGGATAATAATAATTATTCTATAGGTTCATTTTGTCAACTGTCGCTTTAGGTAACTGTAATAATAATAATTTTAGTTAATGGACGTATAAATAAATAGAGAAGAAGAGTATGAGCGCCACTGACGGTGAGCATGTGCATTTACACTCAGGGCTGGAGGTTCTTGTTCCACATCGAAGATGTGAAGAGAGAGAGAGAAGTTCAACGTCTTCCCGATCGATGTGTTACCTCTGGGGGTGACGTTGTTACGCTTGAGGATGGAGGGGGGGGAGAGAAGTCTACCCTACCCTCACCACCCACTTAAATCCCCCCTGAAAATCACCGCACTCGACACTCGTGCAAACACTGGTGTTTACACTGCAACGTGGATGGAGCGAGCGAGCGACGTAAATCGAGGAAAGAGGAAAAAGTGAGCACGTATCCGGGGGGGAGATTGTTAGGGAGAAAAGGGGGGGGGGGGGGGGAATGGAAGGGAGGTGGTTAGGTGAGCATTTTTTTTGAGCAAAAGAATTTAACACCTGTTGTTGTGTTTGGATGGTAAATAGTTGCAAACGCGCGAGTGTGAACGGGGTTGACGCGTAAGAATTACACGCTCGGCATATACAACGTTCCTTTTAACCATTGTACGAGTGCTGCGATAATAATTAATTAATTAATTATAATCTTAAAGGATGGTTTTAATAATGTAAATATTTGAATGACACATGGAAAAAACTTTTACTTTTACATTGAATTGTTCTAATTCTGCGTTCAAAATAATATCTTCTTTCAGTGTTTCAGTCTCAACACACGCGCTTAATTTGCGCTGCGGGGCCCTTTGGTCCCACGTCTGTTTGCATATAGGTACACTTTTTACGCCGCCAAAATATTAACTAGTACACAGTTCATAAACAATAATTATAGGTTCCCCGTCAATTGGCCGAAAACAAAAACGCCGAAGTCGAATGTCCGCGGTCAACTGGCCGAAGTTAAACTCGCCGACTGACAATTTGGCCGAGCGTAAAACTGGCCGACTGCAATTGCGCCGAAAACAAACTAGCCGACGGTTAAAATGCCGAATACAAAGATACCGAAAACAAAAACGAGAAGTGTAAATTTGGCCTAACCTAACCATAAATCATTAACGTCATCTTAACCTATGAGTAATTTTGACCTAACCAAATTTACACTCGGCATTTTTGTTTTCGGCCAGTTTAACCGTCGGCTAGTTTGTTTTTCGGCGTAATTGCATTCGGCCAGTTTTACGCTCGGCCAAAAAATTGCCAGTCGGCGAATTTAACTTCGTCCAATTGACCGCAGCCACTTGACTTCGGGCGTTTTTGTTTTCGGCCAATTGACGGGTCACGCGTTTTTACCCAATATCAAACACCGTGTACAAACGATATCAAAAACACTATTATTCAAAGCCCAAAAAAAATACTTTTAAAAATCAACCAAAAAAAAAAAAAAAATCCTAAAAAAAGAGAAAGCGGGTGTCCAACCATAAAACGAGAATTCGGTGCTATTTTTATCACACATCAAAAACAACAACAATAATAATAACAAAATTATTATTATTGTTTTGTGAACGCCTGCGCACAGAGAAGATTTTGAATAATTCAAAACGACGTGCTTGACCCCCCACGTGATCTTTGTTTGAGGGGGGGAGGGGAGGGGGGAGGGACGGTGTGTCCTAGAACGCAACCGGATGCTCGCAGGTGCGTGTTGTGTGAATTGGGGGTCGTGACCCTCGATGTCGTCACCTGTAGCCACGTGCTCGTCGCAGGTGTCGCACACATGTTGCATCACGAGAAGAAGCGCGCGCTCTCTCTCGGAGAAAGTGAAGGTGACTCCGGCGTTAATTTCACCCCCCACCCTCCCTCACATCCTCCCGTCACACTTAAGACAAAGGTGCGAGCAGGTGTAAGCTGAGTGTGGGTGGAAGGTAATAATTAACACGCGATAATTAAAGCGAAATCACGTGATGGCGCAGTGTAAAGCCCGCTTCATCCCGTTCAACTTCCGTTGTTGGGGAGAAGCCTGTCTGCTCATCACAGAGAACACAGTACTGTATCAGTATAGAGACAAGAAAAAGAGAGGGGGGAGGGGTGCATCCTGCTTGACCTCTGACCTCGAGGGTTGACCGGCGGCGTAGTAGATGAGGGACGTGAGATGAGCAGGCTGTGTGCGCAGTGTGGTAGTGGCTGAGATGTAAGCTGGCGGCAGGCAGTCTGCGCGCACTCGGAGTGGTACTCACCGCCAGAGGGAGCTGATGGAAAGAGGGTGAGTAGGAATAGGGGGAGGGGGGAAGGGTCAGGGGTCACGGCGTAGGCGTTTGTACAACCAACACAATTACACAAGAGAGAAAAATAAATAAATCAAAAACACGAAAATTCTTCTTCTTCTCTTTTCTCACCACCCACACAAAAACACCCCTCCCCCCCCCACCCACCACCCACTCTCACCCCCCCCCTTCCCCCATCGCTAAATGGTTCCGGTGAGGCTAAATCCCCCAACCCCCTTTCTCTTCCCCCTGTGACGCTGTGAGGTGGGGGGAAAAGGGAATTAGGAATTCGAGGCTCGTGTGTCGGCCGAACGAAGCCCTTTTCTCTCTTTAGGGCCGAAAACCAACAAATTAGTTTTATATATTTTTAACAAAAACGGAAGTCGAG
>JAQGAZ010001085.1:0-36831 GCA_034692225.1 Polydesmus complanatus | reverse complement strand
TTTATTCTAAATTAATGTTAGATTAATAATAATTACCTTAGTAATCTCACTTCTCATTCACCACAACGCTATAACCAAAGATCTTTGCTATAACCACACTCCAGCTGTCTCCTGTTGGGAGGAACATGGCGGATTTATACCACGTGATTGCGAGAACCAATCAGAAAAATCTCTTACTATGACCACTCTCTTGCCCAAATATCATATAGGCTCTCATAAGACACATTATGCATTAGCGCCACATAGCGGTAACTCGAAAAGTACAGATTTTAGGAGCTGTCAGCTGATCATGCTGGTCATCTCTTCGGTGTTTTTAGCATTGATCTATGTACTTTGAGCTTAACAATCATATTAATTAATGTAACTATGGTGTTTTAAAAGTTATTCTTATTTTAATTGATTTCGAGTTTCGCAAAATGGATAGCAATGCACATTTTCAAACGCACTATTTAAAGCGCGACAAGCTTCTTCAAAAGTTGGATTATGAGTTGAGCTTTGAAGACAGAGAAAAAATACGAATGCTATTAATGGACAAAAATTTGGAAACGCCAATTTCATTGAATACGGTGATTATGAATAGACCCACACCGGTCACTAATAGGAATTTATTTATAACTGAAGTTTTATTCTTAATTCAACGTTATGATCTTTTAAAATATTTTAATGTTTGCGAAGTGGTTGTTCATAATCGCTTGGCTAAATCGAACCCTTACTTTACTGAAGAAAGGTACCCAGTATGATGCATGCACAATTAAACCTATTTTCCTAGATTAAACTTTGCTAAAATAATAATTATTAACAAAAATTATATTTTCAGTCAATTTCTATTAAAGATGTATAATCAAATAACAGTGTCAATGGAATCCGAATTTAATCAGCAATTCGAAGCTGGGATTGGGCAGTGGCTTCGACCTGAATTAAGCCAAAGAATTAGTTCAAATTACAAATCCTTTTCTTTGGCACAAAGAATATTGTTGTGTGCCCACTATGATCTAGATTTCCTGCTAGATATATTCCAAGCTTTGGGGTGGAATTCTTTAATTGAAGATGCTTCAAATTTTAAGGTAATTAATGAGTATCCTGATTATTATTAAATGTTATAATTATATATATTATATAATTTAAAGTAATCAATTCAATTTAGAAACTATGGATGAAAGATAACTTAAGTAAGGAAGGTATGTTATTACTTTGTGTTTTTATGTTTAAAAAAAGTTAATATAAATGATTAACTATAGGTTTTTATTCCATGAATAAAAGTCCATGCGGGAGATGTGTTATTATTAATAATATTAATATCGTTAATCAACTTCCTAGAAGTGGATGTAAAATTGATGAAGGTTTTTAATAATTTAATAATTATTTTTACAATAATAATGTAAATGTTTTGTTTTTTTCTTTACAGAAAAGATGATTGAAACGTTTACAAATTTTGATTTTTTGGTTGAACCTCATAATGATCTTGATGAAAGTCGAATGATAAATTGTTTAAAAGCCATTGCTAGGGATGATCATTCTCAATTTTGTGCTTTTGTTTGTTGCATTATGAGCCATGGTTTAAAAGGTACAGTAGCTTATTTTTGAGTTTGTATTTTTGTATGGTGGACTTTAAAAAGTCATACAGTACGTAACAGGTGGAATTAAATCATCGGATGATAAGTTAATTATGATTGAAGATATTATTGACATGTTCAACGATAGAGCTTGTCCAACATTAGCTGGAAAGCCCAAGTTATTTATTATTCAAGCTTGTCAAGGCGAGAGTTTACAATTAGGTAAAGTATTTGGCATGCAATATTCCATTGGTCAATTATTCATTATTAAAATAATAATAATTGGCAGCCGCAAACCGCATAGAAATGGACGGCCCGACTGTATCGTTGGTGGACAAAACGAAAGATTATGTATTGGGATTGGCAACATTAGAAGGGTTAATATTAATTGTACCATAAATATGTATGATTATTATTTCTAACAAAATTATGTTTGTTTATTTAAAGATGTGGAGCTATTCGAGATACTAATCTTGGCTCATGGTTCATTCAAGCTCTTGCAAATGTATTTGAAGAATTCGAAGATATCGCTGATGTCGTGGTGAAAGTAAATTACATTTAACTTTTTTTTTTTAAAAAAAAAAATACCGGTGTTTCAATTTATGTTTAATTTTGTTAATGTATTGTTTTTAGGTGGTAAATTCAGTTGGTAACCGAGTTACCCCTGTTGGAAGTAACTTAGGTGCACAAACACCAATTTGGAAACTAACAATTTCAAAAAAATTAAAATTCAGGTACGTACAGTATTGCCAGTTTTAAATTAATAAAAAATAAACTTAGTAAAAGTCGTACAATTTTGATTTAATTTAAACATTGTTCTTTTTTAGACGAAAACGTTAATCCAGTACCGGTTATTATATAGAAACTGAACAACATTTTCAAATTTTTATTATTTTTTTTATTACAAATTTTACATGTTTTAAAGTTTCATGAAAGAAAATATATAAATTCAAAATACAAATAAAACTGCAGCAAATTTAATTCAAAGTTTTATTAATTTTCAAATTTAAATTTCGAACTTTTAATACCGTAGCCAAAATTTTAAATCTGGGACCAAGTCTGGCATCGCCATTTGCGACGATAATTATTATTATTATCGATTAGTTTCTCCGCAACCGAAACTCAATACGTGTCGTCATCTAGCGAGATTTTTGAGCTGCCGGTAGAGAATTTTATTAAACTTGTCTCGGAATAGTTCATTCCCCAAACTTTGCAAAATGAAAGGTAAGTCGGGTTAATTGACGACTTTTCTCACTGAACAGCTATTGAGTCATTGACCAATTCAGATGTTGATAGAAATGGAGTGTGCGTCACGTTGTTCCGGACCTGACAGATATTTGTGATGGATACATTTATTTAGAAATGTTTGCTAAATTCCAGTGTATGTTTGGGGATTATAACGCGCACAATGGCGATAATTCTAGTCGGTTACAATAAGAAAGCGGGCGACGAGTTGAGCCATGTTCACGAAGATTGTGAGTATAATAATTTAGAATAACATTTAATAATAATACTCTCTCTTTCGCTCTCTCTAATATTCAAACGTATTTTTAAAAAAAATCTATGAATTTGTGTTCTCTAATTGTAATAAAAAAAACAAAACATTGCATCGAAGATAAATTGAAGTTTGAAATTAATATAATATTTATTTAATATGTATTGTTAATTAAAGTTATAGCGCCAAAAGCTATGTTTTTTTTCTATTTCTTCCAGTGTGTTGCTTGCATTGACAGTGTAAATTTAATAATAATAATATGTTGGCGTGTATTTGAAATAGATGCAAAATGATGATTGTCTATGATATTAATTTAGCCGCGAATCCTTAAGTCGATGCCCTTCTCGGCGTAGAGCGTGTTTTCAAAACAAGCCTACGTACGTTATGATTGATAAACGTATTATAAGACGCCATCTTCGAAATGCATGAATAGAGAATAAAAAGAAAGGGGGGAGAAAAAAAAAAGAAAAATTTGTTGGTTCATAATGTGCTGTGTAAATAATAAACGAAGGGAAAACATTTACTCGATTCTATTAAATTATGCGAAAAAAGCATTATCGAAGCGCTCGCACAATGAGAAAAAGTCTTTTCTATACGGTAGACTTTTAACGCTGGAAGTTAGATCAAACAGCTGACCTACTTTGATTTTTATTAACTTGTTTCTTCAAACACCTATTTTCACATTCATAAAAATGATTAATTTTTTTTTTTTAATATTTGTCAAATTATGTGCATCTGATAAAATCGGGATTTAATTTTTTTTTCTTGCCTCTTTCTTGGGAGTTCGTTTATAAAATTATTACGTTCTAATACTGTAAAGACATTTTGCAGGTTAAAAAAAAGTTGGGGCTCTTATTATAATATTATGTACAGTATTTGCCCTCCACTAGTACTGAAATTATTATTATAATTTATCCGCAAGCTATCCTGAATTGGTGAAAAACAAATTTGTAAGAAAAAAATTGTATTAGATTATCAAAAAAGGGGCTAAAATTTTTTTTTTTTTCCCCGAAAAAAATATCGCACGTTTGTGTAGGCATACAGTATTTCAGAAATGTGGTATTTCCAATCGGAAACTGCATTTTATGAACACATTAAGATTTATCAAATAGTGTAGGGGGAATATTATGGGAAAGATCTAAAAGTTGAAATACTGTATAATGCTCGTATAATGGAATACTCTGTACTGTAGGCCAAATGACTGTAATAAATTCTTTTTTTTTTTTTTTTTTTGATTTGCGTACGGCATACTGTATTTAAAATTGTAACATGCTTTTTTTCTCGGGGAAATGTGACTAAGTTTTTAATTATTTTTTTAAACATTAAACTTACGTGTTTTTGAAACTGATTATGTGCCGAAATTTGAGATTAGACTATGTTTTGCAGTTCAATAATTTTTTAGAAGAATTTTTGCTGAAGATTGAAACTTTTGAGCGAAAGTTGTTGCATTGCTATTCTTTGATTTATTTCCTGAAGTTAACGCATGAATTCATTTTAATATAAATAATAAAAAGAAAAAATAAAACTAAAAAAAAAAAAAATGAAAATATTCCATAGAAATGTATTATATTTTTCATTTTTTTTTTTAACGATTTAATAAATGATGGTGAATTTTTTTTATTATTATTATTATTTTTTAAGGAATTTATTATACGACAATTTTTACCTTAGCGTTTTATCAAAGGTACCAATTCGGTAATTTTTAATTTTAAATAAATTAATTATTAAGACTCGTGATTATTTACGTTAAATTACTGTTGTTTTATTTTTGACTTTATTATGGCGATGCACTAATGTCAATGTTGTTGATTTAATTAGTCGAAGTGTAATATTATAACAGGCGTATCAATTAACTTAATTATTCCTATCTTTTCCAGGTTCAATAATGAGAGACAAACCGACTTCCTTCAGCTGCATTCGCAGGCTTAAACGGAGAATTAGTTGTAGTTTCGGACGAATGTGTAAGTACACTGCTTTTAATAATCACAAAGTGTCTATCAAATAATTGCTTGACATTACCAAGCGCATATTTTAGCAATCGCTATTTACCATGTGTCACAGCTGTTTTCTCGCTGCTTCTTCTGATTGACTTGTGTTACACTGACATAAATAAGCCTTTTTGTCAAATGCCAGTTGCTGCTCTGATAAACCGTAACGCTATCCTAGTGTTTTGTTTTGTTTTTTTCTTTCTTTCTTTCTTACTTTTAACGAAATCTGCGTGCGTATCATACCCTCCCGGATCTGAATAAATGCATGAAAAATGAATCCCTTCCTGATCGATTTCAATATTATTATTTTTTATTTTTTTGATTTGAAAGAGGAAGTAATTCGATTGCGACATTATAATATTATGCCGCAATTGTTCTAGGCTCAGATTTTATTATCGATAAAAAAAAAATATGTAGGCCTACGATATTTTTGTCAAATTACAGCAGTGCGAAAGAAGAAAAATTCCACGAGCTGTCTTGTTTTACAATTATAAATGCGGTTTTTCTTATTTTACGTTGATCAAAATCAGTTTGCGGTCTAATGCTCGAGTTTCTATTTAGTGTATTTTATTGGCTAAATTTCCTACTTGAAGCTTCGAGCTTGGATTATATTAGACAATGTGAGGGTTATCAATTTATTATGCGTACACGTATAAGGAAAATTGGTGTTGAATTGTTATAGGGTGAGGACGGTTGGGTTTTATTTTAGCAGTTTCTTTCTCCGTCGGTAATCATACCGAACACTAGTCTCGCTCAATCTTCATTAACGAAATGGAAGGAAAAAAGCTTTATGCACTGTAGCCTACTTGCTTTATTACTTAAGTCTTCGGGTAAAAGTATACAGTACTAGAGTAGATACTTGTCGTAATACTTTGCGAGAATTTCTATAGCGTCTTAAATAATTTTGATAAGGTTTTGTTAAGAAAGAAATTGCAATTTGAAGAAATCTAATTATAGCAGAATAATTACATTACCGTATACAGATTTTTACATTTACTAATTAGGACTCGAGTTTTTTAATCACTTTAAAAGAACCCTCGATAGGCGAAATCAAAATATTTTTAAGGTAGATAAGATATATCGTACGTATAAACCACGGGAGAGCTGCACTAATGAATCATTATTGACATATTAAATAATAGTGAACTGAATTGGCTCAAATCGTATGCTGCATTCCTCCATCTGCTGTTCGGCAAAGGCGATTGAATGGGGACATGTTCTCGGCACATCTCTGCTTGAAGCGGTCTTCTTTAAAGGAAGCCGTGCCAAAACGTGCAGTGGCGATGTGCCGGACGGCTCATAAGCCGACTATTTTTTTTATGCTAATTCTAGCTTTATTATATTGCCAGACTGGGTTGTAAGTAAGGGAATTATTTGTCTCGGCAAAGCTTATCGGTTTTGCCGGGCGCCGATACAATGACAAGTTTTGAACATGCGTAGAGCGCCTTTATTTATTGTTTCGTTAATAATTAATTTTTTAATGTTGGGCTGGGCAATTGCTCTCTAATATCTTTATTGGCTTAAGCGATTTCAGCTCCTAAAACAATTATACCTTTTTTTAATTTTAATATTTTATTGAATGAATGTAAGTTAACTCTCGATTTTTTTTTAAAAAATATTTATCGATTTTGTATCCTTATACCTTATTATTAACTTCACTATTAGTGTTACTAGACGACAGTGAATAATAAAAAACTCCTTAGTTTATTAAGTGAAAAAAAAAATAAATTAAGGGTGATCAATTTAATTATTTTTTTTTATAAATGCGATATAAATATTATAAGTTATTAAGTTATTCACAATAAACTTTTTTACTTATTTTTATTAATAGTTTATTGTATTTTTATGAAAGGTTGTCTGTTCGATGCTTACGAATTCTAAAGCCAATTTAGAATTAAAATTAAAAAAATCCTTTGCTTTAATTTTTAAGATAGAAATTAGGAGCCTTGCTAACAGTAGCTTGAATGTATTAATTATTTATGTAATACCGGTATATTTTTCATGTTTTTGCTAGTGTATTTTCGAATCGAAACTGCATTAAGGTTGACTCGAAGTTCATTCTTTTACATATTTTCGTCATCAGCATGATTAGCTAATCAACTATAGGCACGTAAATAAAATCAATACAGTAGTTTATAATGCTACAGTAGTTTGCTTCGGGTAATAAATATGAAGTTAACCCAAAACTTGCTATACTACGTGCGTTATCATCAGCACAATCGACATTATTAATAGTATGGAAGGTCTACTACAATATTGTGCGATGATTATTGCAAACTTTATTGTAGCTGTACATTTTTTTTTTTTTTCTATTTTGGCATAGACAGCTATTTTATAACTGTTTAGTTGGACACTCATTCAACAAAATTCATGTCACATTTGAACGATGACGTCATCGTTTGGAATCTATTCAATTTGAGCGAAGGGAACTGAAATTTATTGGAAGCAATCCATTTTTGTTATTTCAGATTGAATTTATACTGGTTCTGCAGTATTAGCATCTAACTTCTATTTTAAAATAGCGCGCTTGTTTTACTCTAAACGTCACAATTATTATTTTGACGTGCATGTGTGAGTAGTTTTTTTTTCAATAAATCTATTATAATTTAAGCACAAGAAAGCAAACTCATCCACTTATCATTGTACTTTTTTTCTTGTGTTTGCATTTTTGAAAGTATTGGTTACGCTTTCTTATAGTTTTATACGTCTTAAAGTTGCATTAATTTTGTAAAATAGTAAAAGTAGAAATTTAAATGGAGAGGGTGAGCACAATGCAGAGGAAAAGTCGACGTACTTGGGGGTTTCCCTTTTTTATTTACGTATTGTAGGCTTACAGTACTTTATTGAAATTATTGTTCAACTGAAGTTCTTATCAACTAGTTCTACGTGTACTTGTATAAAAATTAATGATAGTTGGGGTTTATTGGGAGATGGGGTTTATTTGGAGATATTTGGGCTCATTTGGAGATATTTGGGCTCATTTAAAATTTGTTATAAAAAATATAACAACTTAGTTTAATTTTTATGGTTTTTTATGCGTATACAGTAGGCCTACAGTACTTTATTCTATAAAGAAGTAGTTTCTGCGAATTACTTTGTTATATTTGGCAATACATTTGTCCGACTCGAAGAACTCGAGAAATATGTGATAATTTGTCTTAATGTCATAATTCTCACTTGCTATAACGTTCTTGGAAAGCATAGGTGGGCTTTAATGCTCGTTATCGATCTATGCATGAGCGAACACAACGAAAGATGCATGAGTAATGGAATGATTTTGCGAAAAAAAAAAAAAAATGTGGAGTAATTATAGAATTTTGCTTCCATGATAGGTCGTTTTTATAAATATATAATTACTCGTAGCCTACGTAGAAGCAGTTATTATACTGTAGTTTGCAATTTTTATATCATGTAATTTTAATTTGGAGCCACAGTATGCGAATCCGTCCGACTTCAATGCTTTAATTACGCGGTGTTCTGCGTTCTTAATTGAGTCGGAGAGAAAATTCGTCTCGGTTTATATATTAAACCCCATGCTACTGTTTTCAGTATTATAATTTTTTTGTTTACGCGTTTTTTTTTTTTTTGTTAGTGAATTGCTTGTACTGTTTACGCGAGAGATATTCAATATATGTGGTTGTAAATTGTATTTGCAGCTCTTTAATTATTTATTTTGTAGTTTTTTTATGATTTGGTTTATTGTTGAGGGTTTTTTTTTTTTACCAAAGTTTTTTTATTAGATATTATTTTATTTTTCTTTCCTTTTTGGATTAGCAAATGGTTTCATATTATTGTATTTATTTATTGATTAAGTATTATACACCATACCGTTCTTTTTTTATTATTGTTTTTGAAAGTGCCACTATTTATTTCCACTTTATGTTGTTTGTACTTTAACATAATTATAGCACTATATTATTTACTGTGCAACATGGGTCGCGTTTTTTTTTTATATGGTCTGTCGTATAAGAAAGTAATCGCTACCGATACTTGGTTTTGAAAACGCGAAGAGTAACAAATAATGTAGGCTATAGTCTATAGATCTATTAGATCCTGTAGTAGTGCGATATTTTATCATCCGGTAAATAATCCGATCAGAAAGGATACTTTGTAGGAAGTGTAATATTGCTGCTAGAGCGAAATAAACTAATACTGTACTGTGCTACTAAAACAAGCGTATATTGACATCCAAGGTTTTTTTTTTTTTTTGTTATTATAAACATTTTATTGACGTAAATTTTAAGGGTCTCATAATAAGATAAAAAAAAGCTACCAGAGAACTTTTTTTTATTAATTTTTTACACTCGAATTTTACGTGATAACTTGTATACCGGTAGTGAAGTTTTAGATGAATAATTATAACTTGTCATTTTCAATTTTATAGATATAATAGTTATTTACTATGAAATATTACTTTTAGACACTTTTAAAATAAAATACAGAGAGGGAAAAGAAGATAAATTTACATACAGTATACAGCACATCATTAATTATTTCTTTTAGTTTTGTCAATGTATTTATTTAAAGAGATGCGCATATATCTTCGGAATGCGGTTTAGAATTCCCAAACATGCTATTTTGTTACGTATAATCATTTTGTTCAATTAAGTTAATTATTATTTAATGTAATTTTTTTTATTTGCCGTCTCATTGATAAATAACATAAAAAATAGTTATTACAGTACTTATTTGATAGTTACGTACATGCAGGCGCTATGAGCGAGAATCAGCTTGGGCGCATCCTGTACGTGTAATATTGTCTCTTAAGAGTGTGGAAATACATCATTAAGTAGTTTTCTATAATCGAGCTTGGAGGAAATATTCTGTTAGTAATAAATTCCAGGTTAGATACAGTACGTTGAGTTCTCAGAGTTATAAAACATTTAGGAAGTGGATTTAAAAGTTGTAAATAATTTTATCCGTAAAATATTTGCATAATCGATGCGAGTGAACATGTCATCTGGTGCAGAATGGCAGAGCTTATGGTTAAGTAATAACGGGAGGCTATGGTAATAACATCGCCGCTCCCTCACAGCTCTCAATTTTATTGGAGGGGTGTTCATAGTCTCTCCTAATGTACAGTATAATAATAATGGCACATTATGGCCAATCCTAAAACAAAATACAGTAGCCTACTTCTAAAGCGGTACTGCACTTTTAGTAATATTAATAAAAAAATTTAATCGAACGACAGTAGCTGAGCATTACTAAACCCCAAAAAATTTTTGAAAAAATTGCGTTTATTCAGGCAGGAGGACTGTCAGGGTAGCGGAGAAGGCGAGAGAAGTTGGTGCTGCGCACTATGACTAGAAAAAGCGTGACGGAACAAATGAAAATCAGAGCCGAATCTCTTAATGTACGGTGGCATTGCGCGCTGTTTAGGAAGTCATTACAGTACATGTACTGTAAAAAGTAGCTAAGAACTTCCCTTATGTATCTTCTTATAAGTTATAAGATAGTAATAAGAAACGGCCGTAAATGTCGCTCTTAGAATGCAAGAGAATTGAAATTGTATGCGTAGGCAGCATTAAGGAAAAGCCGATTGCGCAGCACAATCGCGAAATTAATGTCAACGGATGCAGTTGAACTTTGAGGATGTTATTTTAATAAAACCCTACTCTAATGTAAGCCTATAAATATTGTTAAATTAGGACCTATTTAGTGCTTTTTAATTTTTTGGTGTGTTGTACTGCTTTGCGGAGACAAAATTGAAATAAAGAAAATATTGTTGTTTGAGGCGCTGACACGTTTATGTGTGAATGTGATTGCGTAGAAGGATAATTGGCAATAATTAATGTGCAGCTTAAAGAAAGAACGTGTACATAATTTTAATTAAATGGTGTTATTTTTATCTAATACAGTAATTAGAATGCAGAAAAGAAACGGGGATGAAAATTAATTCACGCTCATTTTATTTATCACTTGTTTTCATATTTTTTGTTTTATTTATTTTAACGGAGAAAATTCGTTCAATGCATGAACTGCGGTAGTGACAATATTTTCTAGGTTTTATGGGAATCAATTATGAAAGTGAACGCCGCGTAATAATTTTATTACTTATTTTAACAGACAACCAGTTAGCTTTTAACTTTTAATTTATAAGTACATGTATTATTATTGCGTACTTTTTTTAAAAAAAAATAAAACTTTAGAGTGATATCATATACTTTAGCAAATAAATAAACTTGAGCTATTCGGGGAATAAGTTAATGCGTGTAATAACGAAATTGGAGAAATTAATTTGGTATAAGTTAGATGTCGGCATCTCGAAGATTTGCCTCGTCTTGAGAAGTTCGGCTTTATTAGAGTAGGTCTAAGTAGTGGCTAATTTGGGAATTTGAAATTCGGTTCCATTTAACATCGACATTTCTTGGTCTAAACTTAATCGCATTTGAATAATGGCTTTTAGTTAAGCCGATAGTTTAGGTGGGGTGGTTACAATATCTAGCTGGGTTTTCTTCAACTTCATCTCTAGTGGACGGGTTGATTTCAACCACCGCTATTACAGCAACGGCCTGCAGCATAGTGCAACTACGCCTACGTTCTATAAAATGGCACACGCTGATCATCAATATTGAAAACAGCTTTAATTAGGTTAACGTTTAAAAAATGTTTACTGATTGTGCTCGAAGTTTGCTTAAACTTAAAGTATTAGTTTTTTCTAATTTTTTTTTTTTTTTTGATGAAATACCGGTACATCAAAAAAAAAAAAAAACGAAATGATGCATTCCTCATGTTTGTTGTTTAATGTTTTAAAATAATAGCGGTGTTAGACCCTGAACTCGACTTCTGTTGTACTTGTAACTTGAAAGTAAAGGTAATACTTGTACAATGTGGAAGGAAATATGCGGTGAATGCGAATGTAACGTAGTGACGAGGATCTCGCAATAAACCGCAAAACGATCTTTCCAACAAGACTTGCGATCGCTGTCATGGAAACGCGACTGCTTGCAAAGAATATCTTATGATTCTATTTAAACAAAACATACTGTATAGGGGGATATACGGAAATCGGCGAAGCACATTCTCCAATAATGCGCTTGTTGGCAAATGACAAAATTATTCAACGAATTTGATCTAGAAGAATTTCAAATTTTTTATTTATTTTTGTTTCAAAAAAAAAAAAAAAATTGAAGTATACTTTCGACGAATTCGATCTCTTGTTAGGTTCTAGTAGGCGGTCATAAAGAAATATCATGCTAGGGTTTCTTAGCGACAATGTATAAAGAAAACCATAATATACCGTGAACAAAATCGCTTTCGTTAACTAAATTTTGTTTTTCTGTTAATTTAATTAATAATGGAGTTGATTATGATGCAGTCGCATTTAAACGCAAGAAGTGCTTCTCTTGAGAAAGTACACATTTTTTCTATCACATTTGCGCATGAATGGTCTGAAGGGAAATGTGCAGCCTTTCAATTCATCTAACCGTTTTGTGTACATGTATATCGAAATAGAAGACATATACAGTAGGCTACAATATTGGAGGATAATAATATTTGGTTCTGTCCAATCTCGCTAACAACAATCGGCATGGTAACCGGAAAATCTGACCCCAGTGGGCTGCCGACGTCTATCCAGTACAATATATTGTGGATTCTTTGTATCCAATCTTATTCCGTAGCATCAATAAATTTTTAAAAATATATGTATACAATTTCTCCATCAACATAAGCGCTTTTCATTGATACCGTATGGTGAAAGGTTTAGCAGGATGTTAAAAATTACCAAGATTAAAATTTTGCGAAGAGTACGCAGGTTACATTATTATTAAACTTACGGTACATTGAGCTTTTGTTGTAGCAACAATATGAACAAATAATCCGCGCATTAAATATCTTTCGATATCTTGTTTTATTTTGCTTGACACTTCATTTCATCTGACGAATGTGCAAAACAAACAGACGAGAAATTTCAAAATTTGATTTATAGTACATGTACGAACATAGTGGTTTTTATGTTGTTCCTCGTACCGGTGTTTGAATAGTGGTAGGTGAGCAAAATATACGCAATGCATGTACCGTTATTTTTAGAATTGCAAATAAGGCAATCAGCGTATTTAGGGGGAAAATTTGGTGTGTGTGTGTGTGTATTTTTGTAAACGAAGCGTGAATGATGAATCTATGTATGATTTAACGCACATAGAGTAGTAGCGAGTGCGACGCAATTTTCACCATCCTCAAAATAATCTGATCTCGACTTGATTCGTAACATCAAATTGCTTGCTTCTTTTCTCGTATACACTCAACTCAACCCTGAACACTAACTTTCGATATGGGCTGCACTCGATTTATCACAGCTAATGGCTACACCATTTAGCCATTACACGCCTTTCTTTATATTACTAATAGCCAGAAGGTTAGCGCGTTTAATTTTTAACTAAATTTTGATGATAAATTACTAAAATATTGATTCCTCATTTTTTTTAAAACTTACACTCGAGTGAACAAAAAATACGTAAGAAGTATACTTGACAAGAAGTTCAGGAGTGCAAAATAGTAGCTCTCAAATCAATCATACCTCGCATTGATCCATAAAAAAAAAATGCTTTAAGGTTTATTATTTATTAAAATTAAAAAAATGTTATCGATATTTAGGAATAGGTAGCATTAGACCATCTCGGCAGTATTATAAATAGTAATTGCAGAGTCTGTTTGTTTTACAATTTTCTTTAAAACGTTTATTATGTTTTATTTATTATTGAAAAACTCGTAAAAATTTTGTTTATGTGTACTGTATTTTGATTTTTAAGTACAGTTACACGACCAATACTCTTCCAATTTATCGCTGAAGTGGCGTTTGATATAACTACAAATCAAGATTAAGGGTTTTTTTTTAAATGAATTTGTGTTAATCAAAGCTTGAAAATTAATTAAATCGAGCTTTTGTTTACTTACATTAAAGTTGATATTTCACAACCAATTTGAGGAAACAGGACTAAGATATTCGATTATTTATTTTTTTTTTTTGGGTGGATTTTAAGCAGTCATTTTTCTGAATTTGTTCCGTGTGAAAAACGTCAAAAACCTGTTTAAAAAGTTTCTTTCAAACATTTTATCTTTTACTGTGCGTATACGTACAATGCAGTAGGATTTCTTTTAAAATTTTAATCTCCGATTAGAATCTTTATTTCCTTTGCTACACTGCTTCGATCTAATTATAAGTTTAAGTTTTTTTTGTATGATGGTTACAATTAGGCAGGGGATGAAATTTACATTTAAATGCTGATGATATCGGAAACAACATTAGAAAAAAGGCTTATTGCTTGATGTAAAAAAAAAAGTTATATTCTGCTCTTTTATTGTTAGTCTAAAAGTCTTCTAAGACATGAACCAAGATACACGTATAACATTGATCACCAGTTCCAGTTTAGTCTTAGCCCTACCTCATAAAAATGTGGTTTGTTTATACTGTACTTGAAGTTATAGACAGCCGTGGAAATAAATCGATGAAAAAGAACAATGTTTTTATTATTTTTGACATTTCGAATATTGTTGTGAAAGTCACATCATAAAATAAATTGCATTAAAAGTATCGTAATTGGTAATAATAATAATAAAAATTCTATTGCGTAAAAGAATTAAATTAGATATTTAAATGTGGTGGTGGTATTGTGATATTTTCTGTTAAAGGTTTTTTTTTTTTTAATTTAATGACTATCAATTGGCATTCGAGGTGGTCTACAACAAATTTATAACTCCTACTGAGATAATTACTTTACCGCATCTAATAATAGCCCTCATGTTATTTCGATTTATAATTTTAGCTTTTAACATCTGCGCCAAGTAATTTCATTTAAACTTTTAAAAAAATATATACTGTACAATCAATCAAGAGTCGAAATTAAAATTCAATTTATGTTGCGTTCTCGGTTTAACTTTTTTGTTTCTTTTTCTTTTTCAGTAGTGTCTCGGGAAGAGGTCGTTCCAGTAGCAGATAAAGTAAATGAGGTAAGGCAGAATCATTACCTGGCATTTTTAATGGAAGTTACCGTGTCAAGAAAGAGTCAAAGTCGTGGATCGTTAAAAAAAAATCCGAATCAGAAATGCGGCGCTGTTGTCTGTTTGCACAAATTTGTGCTCACGTAGAAACAAAAGTGTATTTACCTAGACAAATGGAAGACTCAATATGTGTGCGTGCGTGTTTACTTGCTTTGCACGAGCTTTCATGTCAACAGGTGAGTAAGAAAGGTAATAAAACGGAAGTCTGGATTTTCTTTAAGGCGCATTTTCTTGCTCCAGGAATAAAAACTCGAGCAATAATCGATCTTGGTAATTCTTATTTTTTACAGGCGCATTTTTTTTTTTTTTTAAAAAAAAAACCTAACTTTTAGTTCTTTTAAAATTTAATTATGCCGTGCAACTTCATTGTTTACATTTTAATGTTGTACTTTTTAAATGCGAGTTTGACTTCATATTTTTAATCTCGTTTTATTGTTTTGTAAATTGCTCGAGTTTGTTGTTTTACAACTAGCTGTTTGCGAGTTATTGTGGAGGGTTCCTAACATTACTTCTCGCTAAAATTGCGTTGCAATGTCATTTAGAATGTGAACTTCTCACTAGGGATTACATGTATGCTCATGAGGGAGAAGACGTGAACATCCTTATTTTATCTCTTTCTTGACCTTTTAATATTTATTGATTATGACATGTGACAGGCACCAAAAAAAATTAAAAATTTAATGTACATTTTGTTTTGATAGTTATTCAATCTTTACCGAGTGATTTTAAATGAATTAACAATAGCTGAAGCTTTATGATATTTTTTTAATAAGTTTTCGTTCTTTATTTGAACTGGAGAGTAGGTACATGTAGGTCTAGGATTGAAGAACGGCTTTAACTTGACATTTTAAATTACATTACTTCCGCTAGTTAAAAGTTTATTATTTTTTATTGTGTTTTTTTCACAATCAATTCTCTTACGATCAATTCAAATGAATAAATTAAATTTTAAGTATCTGTCTTACGGGGGGTTTTAAATGTACATAAAAGAAATGCGTTCTTCCCAGACATACACTAGTACCGGTAATTACGTTTCTTTATTTTTTTTATTTTAACAATAATAGTCATTTTTGCAAGTACAGTAGTTGCATCCAAAAAATTAATTGTTAAAGATATGATGAGCAAATTTAATGAATTGAAACTCGTATTAATAGCATTTTCGATACAGTCGACGCTACTAAGTTTGCATAATTTTTTAAAAAAAAGCTTTATGATGACGTCATTATTATTATTATTACGAGTATTTATTGAGCCCAAGAATAATAATTATACAAGATTGAGTATTTGTGGAAAGGAATGTAGGACTCTCGCTAGTTCAAAATAAGTTCCATTTTCTCAGACTCCAAAACAAAATTAATACACTACCTGGTATAACTGAAAAACTTTGTGGCTGCATTTGGAGTAGAGCTAGGGGGGAGAAGTCTTCAATATTCTAAAACAAATATAGCAACCTTAAAATGTCTTGCGCGTCATTTTGGGTCTCTTGAAATGTCAAAGGGCCGTGCTGCTCTTTGTAATGTATTCTTTTAAATATATATTTCGAACATTATGCCATATATTTTTCGTTGCATGATTATTAGGAGAAGTACCGTACTGTTTTTCTAACCTCGCGCGCCGTCTTCAGAAATTGTTCATACATAATAGAAAATTGAAAGATAAATGCTGCATGATGGATTGAACTCAAGTTCTAAGTGCGCGCTCTGTACATTCTTTGAAAGTGAAGAGTTTTTATTTTTTATTTTTTTTTTATTTCAATTTTTGAGAGCTTTTATTGTCACCTTCTTTAGTACCACTTTAGACTTTTTTTTTCTTTTCTTGTTTATACAAGTATGTTTCATTTCTCTCATACGAAGTAAGCTGAGAGTGATTTAAATGTGGCGACAGGTACTTTTACAATTGATTTTTTTTTTATCGATACGCGTGCACACGTGGATTTGTCGTTCATATTTTCTTGAAACGAGCGATTGAAACTCTCGTGCGTGCCACGCGTGAAAAAGAAAGATCCAAAATATGATAGGAATGAAAGAAGGAGGGTGTAATATTAGAACAAGTTCGCCGATAAAAGGGAATGTTGAATATCCATTTTCTACGGCGATCGAAATTTATATAGGCGCGAGAGAGCAAGTCGAGATTATTATTATCGATGTGCAGTAAGGGCCTATAGTGAATCAGCCATCGGTCTTCAAAGCCGACTTGTTTATACGGTATAACGGTTTTGAATGTTGTCTAGAATACGAAAAACATTGTATATTATCTATACTGTACGTGCATGTGTATATATACTCTACGGTCTTTTCTGAAAGATGAAATACTGTAGATACATAAAGGGAGAGCAATACATAAATATTGACCCTGCAAACGAGATCAGAAATATATTATGATCGCTTTTTCACTTTTTATGTGACAGAACGCAGCGACCACCATCGCCATAAGAAACAGTTATTCCGAGGATTTTCTGGGAGCGGCCGGCACTGATCTCAGCAAGAAACTTAATGGAAACATTTCTACAATCAGTGATGACAATGCCGACACTGTGAGCGTTACTGATACAACGGGTAAGCTTTTCTTTTTCCTATTCATCTCTTTGCAAACACAATACACTGAATGACGTCCATATTTCTGTTAGAAACTTTGAATGGGAATTTTTCATGACGCGCGCTATTAGCAAAATGACAATGCAATGTGTCGCATGCAATATAATGAAATTGAATGTTATGTTTATATTTTGTTGTTGGTTCAAAGACCGATCATTGCTTCTGGTAGAGCGCCTAATAATATGAATCTCTATTATGGCTCACATTCAACGGTATTTTAATTTTTTAGGGAGGTTTTTTTAAAGTCATTTTATAATATTTTTAAATTAAACTACAATTATTATAGTTTTGAATACATGTACAGTAATTACAAAGTGGCAACATATTAATATAGTTGCTTATCAAATCATCAAATGAAATGAGCAGACACATTGCGGCAACGCGCATTGGTTGAATTTATTAATAATTATCTAAGAAAAGCTTCCTGTAGTTTATTGATTCCTTCTTTTTTGTTGATGTACCGGTATTACATTTATGAAACTCCATCATTTGATATATCACTTCATGTAGCCTGCTATTGAAGAACTTCATTTTTACATCACAAATGCATAACGGGCATGAATAATGATGTACGTTTGGCAAATATTTTATTTTAATGGGGCGCGTATAAAAATAATACCTGAAAGAAATAAGAAATTTTCAAAATTGACAAAAAATACTAGTGCCCGCTTATTCTGCGCTTATAGCTAAAAATAGTTAAACCTTTAAATTATTTGTTTGTCAAGGTATAATCAGTGTATAATTATTTTGAAGAAATAGCATTACTGTACAGTGTAATAAAATTGAAACGAGAATCGAATAAGAAATGCGCAAACCTTTACGGTTTGAACCGCTTACACTTATTTTTAAATTTCTGTAGATTTTTCAGTTTAATTTAGCTTTAGCATTTTGTCCAAACATTTTGTGAGGGGTTTTTAATATATTTTAGTTAATAAACTTCATTTGGCACGAAGAATATAAGACGAAATAATGGAAGTAGTTTTCAACTGGCATTGATGTAAAGCACATGAAGAAGTGAATATAGAAAACGTTGGCAAGCTGACACGTAAAGCTCATCGTATGCTCTTGCCAAAATGTTGTACGACAGCCAGAAAATTTGAAACTATCGAGCACGATGAATACAAATGCATTAAAATGACACCACTAGCTATTTTAGAAAAAAAAAAAAAATTTCTGTACTTGATTTGTGTGAAGAGGGTTAATGTTGACTATATTTTGCAATGGGACAGTCGCAAAGTTTGACACGTATTTAGCTTATTCGTACATACTAACGGCGAACTAATAATGGTTTAATTTTATTTTTTTTTTGTATTCTGTATTAAGGAGAATCAAGATTTCGAAGTAGACATCCTTCTTGTAATAAATCGGACATGGGCAAACGACATTGGTCAGGTTTTGAGGGTCTATTGAGAGAAAGCCAAAGCTTAATAGTGAGCGAATCTTCATCCATGCATTTTCGACCAAGGAAACCTCCTAGACCTAAATCAGATTGCATGTTATTAGAAGCTGGAACGTCGAAATCTAACCGATTTTCAACATGTAGGGTAAGCGCCACTTTTAATTTTAAAGTATTTAATCATTTGATCTGTAGACCTATCGGTAACAAATTTATTAGCGGCATTTTTTTAATTACGGGGTTTTTTTTTTATTTCGGATGTTTTTCATTAGCTTTATCCGGGAAATGTAAATAAAAATACAGAGTCATTTTTTAAAAAGAAAACATAACTTAGAAATAAACATCTTTATTTAAAAATGCGTTTTTCATCTTAGTAGTTGCATATTATGTTGCGCTCGGAAAGCTACAATTGAAGACATCCGTTATTTGCAAACATTTATTTACAAACAATGCAGTTGTTTCATATTATTCGCACATGAAAATCCTTTGCTTTAGACAATTTTAAAACAAACAAAGAAAGAGATTTTTACGAGAATAGATGAACATCTGTGAAAAGTTTTTCGTTTTACAATTGATCAAGTTCTTTAACCTATTATACCCTACCTACATTTACTCTGTCATCCTGCAGCATTTGAACATTTCAACTAGATCTATGTTCATTCCAACGAAACATCGATGCTATTTTATTGCGCTTAGAAATAGTCAGTGAAAAATAAATTTGTTTTTTGAAACGATTTATTTTTTCAGTTTTGGGGGTTTTTTTATTTTATTTTTCTTGCATGCATAGAAAACGCGTACGTTTTTAGTTTAATTTTGACATGTCATGAAGGATTATAGTTCGAAGTTTATTGATTTTTTTTTATTAGGGAATGTCACCTTTTGGAAAAAGTGATAATTACGTGAAACTGGAACAGTTAGGAGAGGGCTCCTACGCAACAGTTTATAAAGGCATAAGCAAGTAAGTCGTATGAAGTATTAATGCGAGTGTGTAACTAATAATCATTTATTGCAGCTTGAATAATAAAGTGGTTGCTTTAAAGGAGATAAGGTTGCTAGAAGAAGAAGGTGCTCCTTTTACCGCAATTCGTGAAGGTATTAAGGCTAGTTTGAACTTGCATGTTTGGTCCTCGTTAAATTTTAACATAATAATTTTTGTCACTATCACAATTGGAAAACACTGCGTGACATAATATTATACACTACTACACATTCATTACGTTGTAGGTGCGCGTTTACTGTTGTGTTAAAGGCAACGGTGAATGTAAGTACAGTAATTGCAAAAAATAGGCAAAAGCAATTTACTAAAATTATACACACTTTTATTTTTGCAGCTGTAAAGATTAATATTATAAACAAATATTTATTACGTTAAGTTTTTTTGTAATTGGAAGAATTTTTTTTTTTTTGTAATTGGAAGAATTGAATTTTTTTGGTAGTTTATAATTTGAATTTTTACAAAATTGATTTTTTTTTTGCACGTTTAGGAATTATCAATAGAATTTACAGAAGATTATTATTGATTAAAAAAGCATTTCTTCTGGATATTAAAATATGTTTATTTTTTATTACAGCGTCTTTACTTCGGGAACTTAGGCATTCCAATGTGGTGATACTTCACGACATTATACATACCAAAGAAACCCTAACGTTCGTCTTTGAGTTTGTCGTAAGTAAAAAAATGTGATTAAAAATTGCGTGCATTATTGAAAATAATAATAACAATTTTTTTTATTAAAAGCACACCGATCTTAGTCAATATCTAGAACGGCATCCTGGGGGACTTCATCCATGGAATGTTAAAGTTAGTATAAGCACTTTATTTAAAATGTATGACTTTTCAAATGATGATGTCATACGATACAAAGCAAAATCACAAAGTTATTTTATTTAAACGAAGAAAAACTCAATTTTTTTTTTTAGTTGTTTTTGTTTCAATTGTTGCGGGGCCTTTCATATATCCACGATAAAAGAATATTGCACAGGTAAAGGTTTCGAAGTTGTATGTATGGCAGAACATTAATTATTTATATTTTTAAGGGATTTGAAACCTCAAAATTTGTTAATCAGTGAAATTGGTGAATTGAAACTAGCAGATTTTGGTAACTATTGGACATTCAATTTTGCGAGAAAGTAATTTTTCTATAAATTTAATTTTCTTAGGTTTAGCCAGAGCAAAATCTGTTCCTAGCCGAACTTACTCGCACGAAGTTGTTACATTATGGTATCGCCCACCAGATGTTTTATTAGGTTCGACAAATTATTCAATTTCATTGGATATATGGTAATTGTTTAATTTTTATTTTGCTTGTGTAAATTAATAATATTAATTTGCATTTTATACCTTAGGGGTGTAGGGTGTATATTCGTAGAAACCATAACCGGCGTTGCTGCATTTCCTGGAATCAAAGATGCTTCTGATCAACTCGATAAAATTTGGAGGGTACGTATGATGACTATTCATTTCGTTAGAGCTGCGATTTTTAATTAAATTTTTCAGGGCTAATTGATTGCTTTTTTTCTTTTTTTGTTGAATTCGATTACTGTATTTATTTATTTTGTATTTTTGTAAACTGGTTAACTATTTTGTTATTCTCAAAATGAAATAACAGCGAAAATAGAATAATAGATAATGAAAGTACAGTATTGTATAATTACTGTATTCGAACAATTTTAATTACCGGTAATAGAATTTAATCAAACACAGACTTTCACTTAATATGTTAAAAACTCAAGCGTTTTTTTTTTCTTAGGTTTTAGGTACTCCAACAGATCATGATTGGGATGGTGTTAGCCAGTTTCCATATTATAAATCATGTATTAACTGCATTTAATGATTTTATATTTAAACGTTTTAAAAAATGTTTCTTAACTAGATAAATTTGGTGTTCATAAACCTCGACGTCTTTCATCTGCATTTACTAGAATATCATCAATTGAATACGCTGAATGTTTAGCTTCGCAATTATTACAAGTAAGTTAATTACATAGTTACGAGTATTGAAATTTATTAATAAGCCGATAATAAATTACGCACGTTTATGTTATCTTTACAGTTACAACCAGCCAATCGAATCTCTGCTAGATCTGCTTTGAGACATCAGTATTTTGCTGATCTTCCTTTTAAGATTTTCAACTTACCAGATCGTAAGAATTATTTCACTGAATTTTAAATGGTATTAAGTTGTATTGATTTTATTTGTTTTAACTATTTTAGAAGTATCGATTTTTAATGTCCACGGTTGCCGGTTAATGACGGAAGCGCACAACCAACCCATCTCTGTGATTCGCGCGGCCGTTAAACTTCGCGATAAAATGTGAAATTGTTCAGGGATTTCTACTGCACTTTATCAACACAACTATTCAACGTCGAAATTATGGTTTTGACTCTGCCCTCGACTATAATATTTCTATTGCGAAAACATCAAGTCGATCTTTGAGATTGAAACAAATTCAGGCAATAAATTTCGTCGATCACGCGAAGGCGAAGTTTCAGTCGTACGTGGTTTATAAGTTTTATCTTGTTTTTCTTGAAAACAAAAAAAAAAAAAAAAGAATTCGTGATTATTTTAAAAGAAAATTTTTATTTGTATCTGTGTCTTCCAAGCTGTGATGAAATAATACTCCATAATAATCTCCGTCATTATTAGTTGGAAATTTTAAGGACTAATTTTTTATGGACGTTTTATTTATTTAAATGGAATTACATCAATGTAAATGTCGGTGCTGTTAGACTGATGGTGTTGTGAATGTTTGTAAAGTTACCGTGTAATCGCGAACCTGGTGTAAATCATTGATTCATCATCAAGCCTTTCAATGATTATTTTTAAAATTTAAAAAAAAAAATTACTTGGAATTGTCAACTTTGTTTTTGAAGTCATCATGTTTGAATATTGACTTACAGTACAACCTCAATCCGGTAGTAAATTTTTAAACTATTAATGTAGCCTACAAGATCTCAAAGTCAAAAAATATGACGGTGAAGTAATGATAAATTGTCGACGAAAGTTTAAAATGCTCGTTACTACTAATTAGTAATTTTGCATCTAACTTATGTAAAAAATAATTGTTAGCTTTTCTAATTATTGTCTTTTGAATTATGCCACTGCAGTATAAAATAGTCAATTACCGGTAGAAAGTTTAAGTTGTATTTAAAGTAGTATTTCATAATTTTATAAATTTTATGGTTTATGAAAATTTTTATTTTAAAAAATGAGAAAGGTTTGTTAACGATGTTAAGAGTGCGAAATAGTATTAATAGTTTGTTTTTTTTGCATGGAGAGGATGTTTTGCGTTAGTCAATCTACTGCAGTATAAATTATAGCTATACAGTTTGTTATGACTGCGCTATAGTTGATGAGAACCTAAGTAGAAGTGAACATAAGGAATGCAATTTAGAATTCAATGTTATTTATCGATTAAAATGGTATTACGATAGCTTATAAAAAAAATAAAATTCAACATTATTCTCGCTTTATTTCATTCCATTTAATGTAGTCATAGCTGTAATCATTGGTAATATAGTTGCGTTTCTAATATGACCAACGATATTCAAATTTTAGATTTGTTGAACTTTGTTTGTTAGTCATTGATCTCTCGTTATACAATTTCGCAAAAATTGGGTTATTGTATCCTAAAAATAATTTTGTCATTTTTTTTTTTATTTGTAAAATTTCAAATGGTTCAACTAGCTCGCATTATAAAATCTCGGATAATTAGTTTAAAAGAATGGGACTTTTAAAACATTTTTATTGAAATAGTATAAAATTTTACTATTCGCCGTAAAAAAAAAAATTATACCTGTCTAAGTAGTAGTTTTATCTATTGAACAAATTTTGATGCAACTTAAACCGCAACTCCGATATTAAAATGCGACGATGCCTATAAAAAAAGATTTTTTTTTTGTATTTTATTTTAAATTTGCCAATTTTAATATTCATTTTTCAATTGCTTACACATAATAATAATATTGTATCGCGATTGTTACCGGTGAAGCAAGACTATAATTTATTTACTGATTTTTGTATTATACTTTTTTATTTTATTTTATTATTATACAATTGTATTATTTCATTTTTTTTTGTTGTTAACGCAAATACATAGCACTCATTCTACAGTATATATATTATAATAATATTATACACTCGTTTTTGTAATCATTTTTTTCGGTTTTAAAAATAACTGCAGTAAAAATTTCCTATTTAAAAAAAAGAAAGAAAAAACAAAAAAAAAAAAAATTCTAATCTTAATTAAAATTTGAACCAAAAATTTTAAATACGGCTGTACGTTTTTATTCACCACTCGGTACTATAATTAATTAGCTTAATAGGATTTCTTTGACTTTGAAAATTTGTTCAACTACTGTATAATTAATAATGTTTGTATTCGACCGCGCTCTAATCTATTTGATAAGTTAAAAAAAAAAATAATAAATAAACGTCCTTTTTTATTTATTTATTTTTTTGCTATGAATTTAATTTGTACGCCAGCTGTATGCGAGTTTTCCACTCGCTAACCTACGTCTCCTCTCCTCAGGTGTTAACGTGCAAAAGGATGTAACAAGGTCAATGGGTGGTGCCTGAGGAGGTGCCTGCCTCATCGCGTAGTGCGGTTGTATTCATTCGCGGTCCACGTGATTGAACAAGTGTGGGTCGCGAGGCGGGAACATGCGATGTTGTTGCTGCCGCTCGCCGTTCTCTATCCTCTCCTTATTATTTTTTCAAACTTCCAACGCGAATCTGTGTTATTGTCAAATTGCTAGTAACAATCATCTCGTTCGCTTCATGTGTATATTGATGGAACTTGAATAAACAGGATAAAGTGCAGGAAATTAACTAACTACTAAGTACCGTTGGCGCGCTTTGATTTGTGTTCACGTGGTTCGGTGTCGGGGAGCGAGAAAAAGCACAAGCCGAGTAGCGTGCGGACGACTACCCGTCACTCAACTCATTTCGCACGCGTTATGCAATCGTTTTCAGGGAAATTGGAGGAGGCTCGCAGAAGATATCAACTGTCTTAAAGGTAAGAAAAAAGAAAATCAACTTTTACGTTGAATACGTTTTTCTATCGCTTGTCAATCTGTCATTCTGAGTAAATATTAGATAAAGTTACGAAGAAAGGAAAGTTTGGTGTGACTCGTTAACCTTGACAACACACGTTCGCTGTACTTGTAAGGTCAGCGCATACAAACAACTCGAAAATAATATTTAGGAACTATTATTATTATTACTTGAGAAACCGCACGAATATAATATTATTCTTATTTATGTTTTTCTCTGTAATTTTTTATAGGAAAAGTTTATAGAGAAAATTAATATTTTTATTGAATGAAACTGCTCTGACATTGAAAATTTTTTGTCCCTTTCTTCTTCGAGAAAGAAAAGCAACATGGCATGACATGTGGTACACGTGCATTCAAAAATAATAATTGAGGTGCTCAGTTTTTAAAAATCGTAATTTTGAGAGGATGAATATTGAATTTAATTAGTTAATTTTGTCGTAAATTTTATTTTACATAAATTTTTTTTTTTTTTTTTAAAAACGGTTAACTTGAAAATATAGTAGTACCAAGATACATGGTACTGTAGTACGTTTACAAACTGTTTACCAAGTCCGGCTTCGAGCTCCTTGGTTTACCAGTAATGAATTTTTAAGTTTCAAAATGAAATTTTTAAAAAATGTTTGAAGAATTTATTCATTCCGACAATGAAACAGTAGGGCATAATTATGAACGACATAATTATATTATTCAGTTTAATACCAATAATATTAGCCTAGGGTGGACCACCGAAAAATGACATGTTTCAACATGTTTAAGATTCTCCTTGAGGGCTTGAGCTACTTTGAACTCATGGATCCTTCATCTGACTTGGTCATTGTTTTTAATTTCATTAGAAAAGACTTTGATCGTGCTTATAACGTTTATAGTTTTCATTTATTTTACGTTAAGTTTTTTTTTTTGTAATGTTAATCGAAGTTATTGTCGGAGTCGTGAGCTGTTCTTTGAGTATACGAAAGAGCGTGCGCTTATTAATAGGTGATGTGTAGCTTAGAAAAACGTTTATGTAGGTTGACAACTAGTGTATCTGCGATTGTTTTTCCGTTTCAATTTGGGAAGAGCTATGTTTAGTCTGATGCTCTCACTCGCATTTCCATATTAGTTCACGTGGGTGGTAGTTGAGAATGGAGGGAGGGAGGTAGGGGGACAGGACCACCGCTCCTTTAACATTGGGACCTACCTCCATTCTCCCCTGTGTCTACTCTTCTTCGTGCACAGTCTCTTGCGGGCTTGCCAAAGGATTATTCACTCGAAATGGGTTGCTAATTTTACGAAATGATATTATGTAGAAAATGTGCGCGATTTTTTTTATACCTACTTTTATTTACGGTATTTAAAAATTTAAAAAGTTTCAAAATACTGCAGCAAAAAAAAAATGTTTTTATCCTCTGGTTTTACATAGTTAACGTAGTTTTATTTTGCAGTCTATTCTTCATTGGCTTATTATTTCATTCGCAAAGCAGCGAGAGAATTTAGGTTATGCATAGGAAACGCGCGTATCCTTTGCAACATTCTCTTTTACCGGTAATGCAATTTTTAAAATACTCTACAGTACAGTAATTCGTACGTTTTGCAGAGCTCTTAGAAATTTTTTTTTTTTTTATCGTGTATCGCGTTACAAAAAGATGACATTATACAAAGTTAGTTGGGAATGTTAAAATGAAATCAGTTTTAGTTTTATGCGCGGGCGACGTATTATAACTTTCGGATAAAAGCTTTTTCAAGAATTTCTCACAATGAGATGTAGCGGAGATAAAAGCCGCGCGCGTGTCACGTGACTACGTAACAATAAGGACAGAGTTTATGTTAATCTATGAGATTGTTTAAATAATATTTTACTCGTCTCTATTTACAAGACTATCATTTTCTTATATACAGTTTGTGTAACGCCGTCTAGCTATTTTTAAACCATGGGGGGAGAGAGAGTTTAAATTAGGCGTAAGGAGCAGCAAAATAATTTTTTTAAATAAATACGGTACAGTATATAAAATATTAATAAAAGACAAAAATATTTTTGGTTTGTTAATTTTATTTAAGTTACAGTAGGCAGTACTGACAGTAGGTGTGGACTCAGAAATTTGTTAACGTAATAATTATTTTGCATTTTGTTTGGGATTTGGGAATGTAAAATAGCAAATTGATTTTTTTAAATTATTTATCGTTTCTTTTTAAAAGGGTACCGGTAGTTATAATCTATCCTCCCACTTTAAAGATTCCAACAAAATGTTAAAATTTATCTAGTCGCTCAAAATACTCCTGGTCCTGGATCCGAGAAAAAGGCAAATGTTAAAATTACTGTAAAAGAACTTTTTGATTTTATTTTTACGCCAGCTTTTTCAATTTGTCTTCAATACTGAAGTTACTGAGTTCCTGAATCCACCTGGTACGTCGTAGCTTGAGGCGCATTTCAATCTTTCAAATACATGTACTCAGCGTCTAATGCAATTTTTTATTTTATTGATCGAATATGATAAAATTATTAATTAAAAATAATAACGATTGATATTTAATTTAAGATTCTAATTTTTTTTTTTTTTTTTAAATTTTATACATTTCGAAATTGATATTTTCAAATACAGTAATATTTAAAAATACAAAGAATTAAGTTGTGTTTTCATTTTTGAGAATTCTAAACAGTCCGCTAATATTTTTTTAAAAAAAAAAAGAAACTATAAATTATTTAAAAAAATATTTATTGCGTCGTTTAAAAATATTAGCCGGGAAGTAAAATCAATAAATATTTCTGTCGAAGATTTTTTTTTTAAGGGTTCAGTAGGAATGAAATTTGACTTATTATAGAAGGATTAAAATTGAACGGATCGATGAATAATAAAACGGTTTAAATTTTTTGAGTAAGTAAATGCACTCGTAAACCGCTTAAGCTTATACGAGTATTTATAGCATTAGGTATCATTGGTACATGTACAGGTTTTCTACGGGTAGTCTTGAAAATGTTTCCGAATATTAATCGGTATGGTAGAAATTTTTTTATAATATAAATATAAAAAGAAGATTTTGAATAGAATTAAACGAGCGTGAAAGGGAGTTTTATTTCTTAATACCGGATGCTATATAAATACACTTTTTTATTTAAAAAATAATATTTTTTTTTATTTTTATTTTTTGATATAAAAGAAAGGAAAAATGAAAATTTAAAGATGCGGAAAAGTTGTCCGGAAGAATAATCCACTTCCAGGGACAATCGCATAGAGAAAGAAGCGTTTAACAATATAATATTGTATTAAAAAAAAATGGTTAATCAATGACCTGTGGCGAAAGCTCACTTTGTCAAATCATAGAAAAATTATTGTTAACAACTGTATATTTTGCAGGTTTTTCTTTGATCATTAGACTTTTTTTTTTGTTATCCGTTCAAGGCGTTGTAACTGTTCGTTCAAATATCTTTTTTTTTTTTTTTTCAGCTCCATTATTTTGTTTTTTGTATTTTTTAATGTCAATTTTATATTTTTTTTACGGCGCGTAAAATGCTTATGTTACCTGGTTTGAAAAATTTATAGCTAACACCAACGCACGACACTTATGTTAATATTCTAATCAGTTAATCTTTCGAGTTAATATTATAAATTATTAATTCGGAATTTCATTAGCTGGTTTAATTAATTAGCGAAAGGTTTAGAACTAAATACTGAAAATCGGGAGACTTGCCCTATTTTATTTATTTTAAAAAAAATATTAATTTTTGATCCATATTTTTTGAAACCAGAAAAAAATATCGGTCACATAACTTCTTCCGTTCGTATTTTAATTACCATGCGTCAGATAATTATTGTTTTTTTTTTTTCAATCACGAAATCGTGGCACAGTAGTTGAAGATTTAAAATGATAAAAAGTATATTACAGTACAGTATAGTAAATTAACTTTTGTCATTTTTGCAAAGACTTTTTTTTTTTCTGTACGAAATTTCGTAGAGTATTCGAGCGGTAAACTGAACTCCCCCCACGAGTCGAATTTTTTTTAATGTTAAACGTAGTGCAAACGCATTTTGTTAAAAACATGCGAGGTCCGCTGTTAGTTCAAATTAAACGTGGAAATGAGTGAAAAAAGTAGCGTTTAATTAAAAATGAACTTTCTCAAGAATTAATTACTGTACTGTATTATGAAAGGAGCTTCAATTATTCTGCCAAAGAAAGTTTTTAATTGTTGCGAATTAAATTTCTATGTCGTGACATTGTGCTAATCATGACATTAGATTAATATTAAACTTGTTGAATTATTGCATTTTTTTAATAATAATTATGAGTTTTAATTTTGATTTCCTCAATGGTTTCTGGTGAAAATTTACTTGTCATCTGCCAATGTCATTAGACATCATACCATACAGTATAATAAAGTGTCGGTAACGAATATGAAAATAGGTTTTATAAAAAGCTTCGTAGTTCTATAAAAAAAAAGTTCGAGAGTAATTTTATAAATTTGTCATTTTATACACGTGAAATAAAATGATGTATGCTCTTATTTCTTATGATACCATAGTTTTTTAAATTTTTCGTAAATTTTGGAGCCAACAACAGAGGGTTTACTCAGCACTGGGTTTACTAAACAAGATTAAAATAATTGTGTCAAATCAGATTTAAGAGAAAATCTTTCTGGAATAAGATCGAAAGTTAATTTTTTTTATTTTTTAGCTTTTATTTTTAAACCCTTTTTAGTACAGTGTAGAGACGAGATAGGTTTAGTAAACTTCAGACGAGTATTAAACGAATAAATGAAGATTACTGGGTGGCAAGCAAATAATCATTATTAGCAGACTCAGTTAAGCCTTTTGTTAAAAGTCTCGATTATTTTCACATCGATCACGTCAGGGGGGAAAAAAAAGAGACGTAGCCGTCATTCGTTTTAAATGAAAATTGCGATCCATTCATTGGCAGGAAATGAATGTCGCCTGTTGCCGGAAGCCTAATCTCGCTTTGAATTCTAAATACCGGTGCTATTTTCGTAGGTCACCCGATGGAAAGCGAAAATTGTGTAAACAGTTATGTACAGTAAATAGTTAATTGAATGTGAGGTAGGGTTCGTTTAGATGTATCGGAGACCATAATAATTTTATTATACCCAGTACAGTACTTCTTATTCTTTGAAAATACATTCTTGCGCGACGCAAAACAGGCGAGCGTAAACATGGCAAAGGAAAGTATAACAGTAAATAGACGTGAATTTGCATAAATTATAGTTTTTCTTTTCAAAATTGCTAATACTGTAAAGAATTGGTCATCATGACAAAGCTGTAGGCTTAGTCGAAAGGATTCGGTCGACTGATCAGATTGATTGCGCGAACTCAGAATGGAAAAATTTCTGCCTTTTTTATTTTTTATTTGGCGTATATATTTTTTTCCTCTCGCAAATTTCGTGATCTTTTTACAACTTCATCTACATCGCTTCCGGGAGTTTGTTTATATATTTTTCTCATTTTGAAAGTGAAAAGTTTATTTTTTTAAGCTACCGGGTTTTTTTTTTCTCCTCCGTCTACTTTGATGAATTTGATAAAACGCACGTAAATTTTTGTCAAACATTTTTGTATTATATGTAGGTACATGTAGGGTTACATTAGACTTGAATATTTATCGCTAAGAGATTATTAAGTTCTGGTAATATAGACGTAATTTAATTAATTATTGTATTAATAATGTAGGTTTTTGACGTTTATACAATATCGTTGCGCTTTTTGGCGTTATTTTACTACAATTTTGTTCGTCATAATACTTTGGCTTCATCGCATGTTTATTATTAGATTAGTTTTCAGTTCTCTCTTTTTTTGGTTCAAAATGTTTTAATTTTTTTTTACAGTAAATTTATAAAAAAAAAGTTAAAAAAAAAAAAAAAAAAAAATGTAGTATCTATCTATGATTCTTTTGTTAAACCTGACATAGCGTTATTTAAAAGTGCATGATAAAAATGTGATTTTGGTAAGTGGAAAAATGCGAGTTTGGCGGTGGGCTGAGTTCATTTGATTGTTTCTCCACTTCTTACCTACGATTATTGTGTATTGTGAAATTTTTTTTTTTTTTTGGTTATAAAAAAAAAAAACGAAAAAAAAAGTTATTTCATTGAAGATTGAATTGCCACACCTAAGAGCGTTAAAGATAACTAATTACAATATTTTGTTCGACAGAGAGGTTAGTTCCATGCTTGTGGTCATTGCGATTCGCCAACCACCATCGTTGATTTATTTGAGTTTTTGGTGAATTAACATTTATTTTTTTTTTTTAAAAAATGTTTTTTTAAATTGAATTTTTAATAACTAGTCTATTCTTACAAAGTCACGGAGTTCACGCGAAAAGAGAAATACAAAGAAATGATATTAAAATTATGTTATTCGAATGAGTAAAATTGAATTTCCAAATAAAAATGTGCGGAGAATAAAACCCGGAACTGTCGCGAAACGCTTGGAATAATAATAAAAAAAAAAATTTAGAAGCATTTAATTAGCTTATTTGATAATAGCGAACTCAATAGAACCAAGTTCAGTTTATAGCGAAGTTGGCTATAATAAATCTCCACCCTATTTCATTGTAAGGAATTATTATACTATCGAAACGAATTTTTCACTTTAACGAAATATAATTTAATTTCTTTTTGAGAAAACATGATTAAAAAAAAAGTTGTTAAACTTTTTTAGGTTTTTTCTTTCCAACGAAGTTTGAAGTTGCGTTGAGGCTTGTTGATGTTTACCGAAATACGAGATTATTTCTTCAGAGTTCTTTATTTACTCGGAGATTTGATATTATTTGCCGCAGTTTTTATAGGAATTGGTTTTTTCGCTCTGTGTTATTTAATATAGGTGCATGGTGACGATTGGTACATTTGGATTACAAAAGTTTTGTTTTTTTGGTGTTTATTAAATTTATGTACAGTATTTTTAATTTGAGCGAACTTTTTAATGAAACGAAAAAAAAAAAAAATAATAATTTGTTGTTAAAAATGTTTTGAGCCAACATTTTACTGCACACCCATAACTCGATTTGAAACTTTTTTTTAATCGCCGATTTCTTCTTAGCATTAAATTTCACTCTGCGTACTCGTATTTTTTAAGTTGCATTTTTTGCCAATTTGTTTTCTTTTTTAAATATTTTATTTTTGTTTACAAATTTCATTTTGCTTTTACAAATATAAATGTTGAAAAGAATTTTATGCTACTGGTACGCATATTTTTATTAACATTTATAAGTTTTTTTAGATCTTATTCATTATTATTATTATTTAAAAAAAAAAAAAAAAATCTACGAGTAGAAATCGTTTAAATCTTGTTTTTTGGAAACGGATCGATGACGTAGAACCAAGGTGTGGGTGTATTATAATTTCGAAGGCAATTTAAGTTGTATAAATATTTGTTTAATTTTTTTTTATTTTACATCGTTTGAAGTTTAAAATAAATTATATTAATAATCGTCATTGCTTGTGTATTGGAAGTATATATATATATATAAAAAAAACCAGGCAAGTTTGTTCGGGTCACAGCCATGTAGCTACACTACCGGCCAAGGCAACGCATAATAATTATTATCATACATACGCCTTCTAACATCGAAACGGTTTTTTTTTTCTCTCTCTCTCTCTTCTCACCTATAGTTTTAAGTTAGCCTACATTAATAATGACCTTTTTATAGCATCGAATGATAGCACTTAAGCGTCATTTAATTGTTAACTAAGGTAACGTTTTTCGTAGCGCCGAATTTATTACTTCTTAATACTCATTTCGAATACTTTATCAAAGTTCGTTTTTATGGTAATTATTGGGCTATAAAATAAAATCTAAAGGTTTGCTGTTTTTACAGGGTGGGTCAATTGTTTTTGACATAATTTGTTTTACTAAATGGGTCAGTTAACACGACTTCTTTTTTTCTTCTTCTTTATTTTAGCTTGATAAAATTTGAAGGAATAGGATCGATAATATTGCATGCGCGTGGAGTTCGGATAGTTGTATACCCGAACTTCTTGGTTGTACGGTGGATTTGTAAGGATCAAAATCTTTTTCGTAAACAATTTTGAATATAAGGAAGTGAAATAAAAATATTATAATGTGTTTAAAATTCGGCGAATGTCGCAAACTTAGTTGTCGCTGATAAAATTTGCTAGTGGTTAAGAACGTTTTTGCTGGCAGTTTGGATTTTTATTTCGGTTTTGTCTAGCTTGGCGGATATAATGTTAAGATAGCATTAAGCGCGCGCGTTCGAATGCCGAATTTATCGCTCGTGTTGTTGTGTTTTGCTATTTCATAGGATTATCATTATAGCTTTAAATCGCATAGTAAAACGCAAAATGTGCGTTATGTTTAAGCATGCACGACTTTATTGCTTAGCTTTCAGCGTGAAAATGTTGCAGAATTGTATCTTGACGCTTACGAAGCGTTGGTTAAGCTTATTTTCATAATTTCAGTTTTAACTTTCCAAAAATTAATACAGCAGACGAAAATACAGTATGAAACTTTCTATAACTGTATTACGGTAATAATTTTGAGCTAATTTTTATTATAGCTGAAAATAAAAACTCGCATAATTACTTAAAATTTAAAAAAAAAAAATTATGAGGTATAAAATATGTTTGTAAGTCACTTTGCATCTGTTTGCCGGGTACAGGTATAAAATAATAATTTATAAATGTATGCACATGTATGACAAAAATAGTAGTTTGTTGTTAACGACCGAATGGGTCATGCAACCTATTATCGACAACCTTCGAAAATAAATAATATCAGTCTGACCTGATCTGTTATTTAACGTTTGAGTAATTTTATTGCTCTTGGCTTTTTCGGATGTTATTGTCCGTAATGAAGAGGGACGCTGCTCTTCTCTGCCCCAAAACAAACACACGCATACGTCAAGATCAAAATTATTAATTTTGCTTACGAAAGATTTTCATAATATCAGCGGGAGTTGCTCGATAATAATAATAATTATTATTATTCGACTTCTCGCTCAGTTCCACGTTGAACAGGTGAGAGAAAGATTTCGAAGATTGATGTAATTATTATTAGCGTAGAACGGGGCGAGCTTCCATCAGCTGTTTTGATCAATATAACAGGAATAATTTGTGTAAGCGCGTAACCAAGTTACTCCTATAGTACATTACATGAAAAACCCAGTAGTTGCGTTGTATAAAAGAAATTGATATAATGACGAGATTCGGGGTCGCTTTCTCGCTGTGATAATTTAACTCGATAACTGACACGCACGACTGGAATGGGTAATAGTTTTTTGTTTTTTGGAATTATTATCTTTCGATCACTCTTGGGTGGATATCAATTAACTACACCATTGCACTGGCATAGGATTTTAGCGCGCACCTTAAAGATGACGTAAGAAGTCGAGAGGAGGTAAGTATTGTAGATTAATCGCTACGTGAGAAATAGAACAATAAGTTTTTTTCAATAAGCTCGAATTTGTCGTAATTGTTTTTTTTTTATATTGGCGAAACCAAGTGTATCTATTGTCGATATTAGCGAGGCAGTGAATTAAGTGCATTATTATAAAATTTAATCGTTGCGATTTTCGAAATTAATTTTGAGGTTTTTTTTTTTACAGTTATGCGTGAATCGATTTGGATCGATTGGGGGTGATTAATGCTAGTTTAGAATAAATTTTGGGATTTTTGTATGCGCAGGTGTTAGTACTCGTAAATGGTTTATTTTATTATTATTATTTTTTTTTTTGAAAACGATAAAACCGCGATTAAGTTAACAGTTACGGTTTAAATAAGCGATGACAAAAATATTTTTGTTGGGTGTCAAATATTTGCGTAAATTGTAATTGATGGATATGATAATAGCGACTTATTTTTAGGTTGGAAAATAAATTGGATGCGGTTTCTATCTCCGTTTATTACGTTCGTTAATCATTCTCTAGTTGGCAAGGTCTCTCTCTCTCTCTCTAACGTTCTTGACTTTTTCCAGGTGGGTGTTGGAAGCATTTAACATTTTCTTTAATCATTTTAAGTGAATAAATTTTGGACTTTGAATCTAATCACAGGGGCGATATTCAGATTTTAAAATAGATTAAAAAAATAAATAAATAGGAATTTTAAGTAGACCTACATGTAGTTAATAAATTAGATTTTTTTGAACAAAATATTTTATTTTGAAAGACAAAAACTATTTATTAACTTTTAATATACACGTATAATGGTAATAACGACAAGGCTACTATAAAATGCATGTTATTTTAGGTAATATAGTAGTTAATACTTTATTGTTTATGTAAGTATTTTATTTTAAAAAAAAATTAATTTTGTAGCTAAATCTAACTTTTTCTTCAAAAAAAAAATAAAGAGTCTTACAAAATGTTTTACCTCTCGGCAGCACCTCTCGGATAAACTTGAACTAAATTACACTTACGGTATTAAACATCACAGCTGGGGTTATTTTGTAGGGGGAGGAGAGGTTAAAAATTTAATGTGAAATAAAATTAAATTTTTATCGCATTAAAGTTAAAACGTTATTTTAACCGCGAAGTCTCTATTGAACGAAAATATTCTGCAAAGCTGCTTCAGTAATAATTTTTAAGTTTATAATTTTAGCAAAAAAAAAAGAAAAAATAATGTTATGCTAACGAGACATTTGTTCATGGAAAAATATTGACTCTTACGTACCGTGTATGACTTCACATTTTGAGATGAACAGCTTGTACTTAGTGTAATGGTATTATTAGTCTTTGAATTGATTAAGATCGACGACGTGCTCATTAAAATTAGCAGACTTTGTTTGTGCGTCAATACCGCTTTAAACTTACCACTTAATTTAAATATTTGCACAGGAAAGAAAGGGTTGCAAATTTTGTGAGCTTGTTATCGTATTTGTTTCTCAATTTAAATACGAAAACTGTGCGTTTTTACATGCATCGATTGGCTAATTTCAAACTCCCCACCCCAGAAACTTTTTACTCGAAACGATTTAACTATTGACAGTTAACTACTTGCGTGAATAGTATTAATGGAGCAGTATTTATGTCAGCAACGATTCATTTTCTTTACGTCTTCTTTTCTGCTTAATTACGTTTGACACATTAAACACAACTTTATTAGCTCAATCAACTTGAAAGTTTGAAGTTGAATTGATTCGATGCAAATGCTCCCATTTTTAGTAATAAGGTCGCAGACTTAAAAACTTTTTTTAAAAAAAATAAAACAAGACCTGTTATTACCAAATGTAATTATTAATAAACAAAAATTTATAATTTATGTTTTGACGAGTTATTAACGGAACTCGGTTTTAACTTTATACGTGAAATGTGAGTGGCTCGAGTTTGGGTTTTTAAATAGCAAAAGTTATAGCTTTTTTTTAATTACATGCTCATGTGTTGCTTTTATTATAAGATTACTCGTAGTAATGCATAAAAGTTTTGCTGGAAAATGCAATAATAAGTTTTTTTTTTATATTAATAAATTTTGACTAACAATTAATGGATTTATTTATTGTGACGCCATTTTATGGTAATTTTTATTTCTTTAAAGATATATAATAGTTTTAATAAAAGCAAAGCGTGCGTTTTAAAGTAAGATAAAATCTTGATGAACGATTTTTGACGGCGTTATTATACGATTTAGTGTGTGATTAGTCACACGATTCGAGGAAAAAAGCTCCGAAAGCCTCGAGAGTATTATAGTGATCACGATTTCGAAGAAAACGTAACAATTGAAAAGCTCGATTTAATTCAATTGCAGTGGCGGATTACCCATTAGGCGCATTAGGCGCGCGCCAAGGGCCTCACCAATCAAGGGGGCCTCCAAATTAAGAA